>CAUYON010143169.1:0-132877 GCA_963573935.1 Arctocebus calabarensis | reverse complement strand
ATTTGGCCTGGGATGGTTAAAATTTATAATGGTGTATTCCAAGTATTTTTGTTTACTTGTGTCATTACAAAAAAAAAAAAAAAAAAAAAAAATTAAACATGCCTCTGTAAGTGTATGTTTACACACTATTTGGCATTCTAGTATATTATGATACAATATCAATTTAAATTAATGAGATGAAGTATAAACTTCATTATTTCCTTCTAATTTATGGGGAATTGTCAGGTGCACTTCATGGAGTAGACATAATCCAGGTCTGGAGATACATCTATCTCTAGAGAGGATGCTTCACCAGACAGGACGGGTGAGTGACTACCCTACCTATTTTCTTGGTTAATTTTGCACTGGAGTGCTGTCCAGGGAAGAAATGCCCTGACATGCACACGGGCTGGGGCTTCATTCTCAACACAGCTGCTGGGAATCTCGGAGGTCCCTTGGGTTTGAACAGCTGTTTGTCGAACCTTTGACCCTCAAACCAGGGGCTTACCTTTCTCTTCACTCTGGATTTCTCTATTCATTGTGTTGGGTCTATGTAGATCATTAAAAACATAATAAAATGACAGGAGCTGTGTACAAGCCTCACTCAATCAGAAAAGTTAGCTATCAATCCCTAAACCCCAAATCTGCTAGCGCTGGAGAGTCTGGAGATTTAACATGATCACTGTACCATCCAACCACAGTCCCCTGCTCCTAGCTTTCTAACCCATTATGGAAATAAGAGAGCTTGATACCTTTTTTTCAACATTATCAGAGTATGTTTATAATATTCTTTAGATTGATGAGGTTATTATCTCTGACCTAAACCATGACTCCATGAAAAAGTCAGAAGCTCCAGAGTTTAAGGCTTCATCTTCCTTTCCGAACTTGAAGATTTATTTTAATAGCTGTTTACTACCTGATTGGAAAACCAGACTTGTGAAAAGGTCAAGGAGAAAAGACTAAACAAAGCATCTGTTCCATCACAGTACTGTATTTCTAGGAAGCTAGAAAAACAAAACAATCCACTGTAGAAGAATCTCAATAGTCATTTAGAGTATAATTTCCCTGTGATTGTAAAAGAAGGTGTTTTCATCCTTCCTTCCTAGCATTCTTTTCTTCTAGGAATTCCATGATATAGTGAAGCTATTGTGTCTGTCAGATATTTTTTCCAAACCCTGGCAAAAAGCTGATCTGACTTTTCATTTTACTATGCACTTTTAAAATGACTAAACCGAATGTTAATCATTGAGAACTTTTTGGAAATTAAGTACAATTTGACTGAAAAAGCAGTGACCAACATCCTCAATGTTTTTCAGCCTTGTCACTTGAGATGTCTTCTCCATTTCTTTATCCTGAGCTCTTTTCAAATTAAATTTCATTAACTGAAAGCATCCTCTTTCTAAAATAAGAAAGCATCCTCTCTTGGACAAAGCTAAACCATGCATTCCTCTTCCTAAACTGTCAAGACTAATCCTTACTGTCCCTTTGGTTCCGGTCCTAATTCCCCATGAACAACTGTGCATGTCTGTGTGATGAGAAAAGACAGCTGGTTGAAGTGTCCCATTTTGACAAATATTATGAACGCTTCAGTGTCGACCTGGGGAGACATAGCAAATGGCATTCCATTAGATGTTTTTTTGGGGCGGTGAACATTCTAACCAGTGGCTTGGATATTAGAGTAGAAAATAGAATGTCTATGATGGACAGTAAAGTTTGTGATGAGAGTAGATCCAGTCTCAGACCTGATTTCTGTACTTTATATTCTCAGAGATGTTCTGGATGACTTTATATAAGAAAACAGAAATACCAGTAACAACTGCCTGTGCCAACTGCTTTGAATAAATCATTTTTGAGGCAGGCAAAGGCCTCCTACTAGGCTCTGTAGGACTAAAACCTTTATCTTCTCTTTGCTTCCATTGCACTAAAAAGCATCTTAATTGTTAATTCTCATTTCTGCTTACAACCCAGCCTGCAATTTAGCCTGGGTTTTTATTACCCCTACAGCTGGACTTTCTGGAAAAAAAAATAATAATAATAATAAAAAGAATCCCGTTTGGGGTTGTTAAGGATTTAACTGCAAGTGCAAAAGGGAGTAGAAGGTAATTTTTTTTTAATTTTAAGTAATAAAAAAAAGAAAACAAAAAAATTTAAATAATAAGGATGATTAAGAGCTAGGCAAATTTTAAAGTAGCACTAATAATAGGTTTTCTGGTCTGCATTAAAATGCAAATGGGGAGCTAAGTCTGTCTAAAAATCCTTGTCCTGACTCATACGCTTTTTCTCCGTCTGACTCCATCTGAAAGAGAGACTTGCCAAATCCATTCAAATTCTGCTAAACCAAGCTCTTCAGATTTTACACTTGTAGAGTTGTACTGGCCCAAAGGGATTGCCACTCCTTTTCGGATTAGAATTCCTGGTCTTCTCGGTATCCCTTTGATGTCTTTTCCTCTGCATCTTCGGTTTATTATTCTTCAACCAGAATTATTTTGGGCTCCTTTAGGTCCTTTTCCTTCTTCCTGGAACCTTTAAAGAGAATGACCAGTAAAGATGCCCTTTCTGAGCCGTAAGCAGTCCTTTGCCGACTTAAAAATCATCCATCGTTGCCATTTGGAATTTCTACCTTATCTTCTCTCTCATTTATTTGATTTGTTTTGTTCATTAGTTGGTCATGAGGGCCAAATTGTTCATTTTCTTATGCTCTGAATTCGTGCCAATGTTTAATTCTCTACCATGATCATGCACTCCATCTGAACGTTAACTTCTCTCTTGTCTCTGGACTCACTAGTTTCCAGTAAGCAGAATTTCAACCTACCTCACATTAAAAAAAAGCTCCTACCTTTGATACACTCAGTCACTAATTTGTTTTCTTCTGTATTTCAGGGAAATCATAAACGTGCAGAGACTGCAAAATAAGGAGCTAAAATACCCAAATGTCAAACTGCTCTTAAGGAGGGCCTTCTTAGTAATGTCCATGTTTTCTTCTTTTCTTTTTTTCTTATGTCCCTTTCTTTTCCCTAGAAGATAATTTTCCAGAATATTAAGTTGGTTATTTTCAAATATCAAACGTGGTAAATATTGTTAGGATTCACAAATACCCTATCCTTCTTCTCATCCATGGGAAATTGTACTTTTCAACCCTCACTGAATTAGGTGCAACTATTAGACAGACAGTTTCTGGCCGAAGAACCGTGTGTGGTCATGCTGTGCAAGCACCAAGCTGAGGCAATCAAAGAGCTCTGTGTTTCTCTAATCTGTCTCATCTCTTGTCATGACTACCAGTCGTGCTCCAGATGGGGAATGCTGATAGCTTCTTCTTACCTGATTATACGAAACAGAACTGCTGTTCGGTTGATTTGCAAAAGATGTACAGTGTGAGGAAGAAATAAATCCTTGTGTTAAGTTTGGAGTTAATTTGTTACCCAAGTGTAGCCTAATCTCTCCTGATTAATAAAACTCACCCCCTTTTTTTTTTTATTTTGAGACAGAGTCTGACTATGTCGCCCTCCATAGAGTGCTGTAGCATCACAGATCACAGCAATCTCAAACTCTTTGGGCTTAAGCAGTTCTCTTGCCTCAGCCTCCCAACTAGCTGAGGACTACTGCCACAATGCCTGGCTATTTTTTTTGGCTGTAGTTGTCATTGCTGTCTGGCAGACCCGGGCTGGGTTTGAACCCACCACCTCCAGTGTGTGTGGCTGGCGCCCTAGCAGTTTGAGCTACAAGCACTGCCAAAATCATTATATTTTGAACAGACTGTAATAATAATAGGCCTTATTTCCTCTGGTAGAAGTGGCCTAGGATTCCTCAGAATGGAATAAAATGATAACTTTCTGTGCATGCCCACAAATGGTGGAAAGAATAATATATTTTTTTTCAGGCAAGATAACATTTTGATTTATTAAACTTGGACTAATTCAGAGGCAATTTATTTTTAGCATCCAAAGGTGCAAGTTGCTTTTCTGTTTGCAAATTAGATTTCTTTTCAGAGTCCTGTTTTCTGTGAAATTCTTGTTTTACTTCTACTTTGTTTTCTAAAACTTTAACCTATAAGGAGGCATTTGAACACTTAGAGCTGTAAGAACAGCTCACCTTCTTGGTTCCCACGACACCCATGGGCTCACTTGTGGCACACAAAGGGTTCCAGTACTGCGAATCCCATTGGGTATGGAAATGGCTGTGCTTTACCTCCCAATTCTGCCTTATTGATCTTTGCTTATTCCTTCTACTTGAGGCTTTTCTTGATGTCTGGTCTCCTCCCTCCACCTTACACCTAAGGTTTGCACTCTGCTTGCTTCCCAGATCCTCATCTGAGACTTGGACATCAATCCCCCTTTGTTCATCAGGAAAAAGCCTGTTTTTCCTTTTCCACTTCCACTCAATCTTAACTCCTGGAAGAGTAGCTGGGGCCAAGTCCAGGCTCGCCACATTTCTAGGAAAAAAAGTCAGCTATAGGAGGTCAGACAAAAACGCCTAACCCTCATGAGGATTGTAGCAGAATTTTTGTGTGTGTGATTTCAGAAAATCAATCTTATTGCTTTCTACTTTTCCATGATATTAATTATTTCTGTGTTCACTAGTGAGCATTATAATTTACTTTTTAAGGAAACTGTATTCCATCAATGTGTAACTAGCAGTGAGCTATGAAAAGCCAAAACTGGCGAGGTAAATAGCGTTTTATAAAGACCACCACTTTTCTTATTATACAGATAGGTCAGCGAGGCTGAGCCAGAAAGAGAATCTCAGTTTTTATCTAAATCTTGTGCCTTCATTTGTCCTGGCAACTGCAAACTGAAGATTGTAAATTATTGAGAAGGTAAGTCTCAACATTGCCTCTGGGCTGAGCTTCTGTGCAAGGCTGCACTTCAACGGTAGAGCTATGAATGTGTTATAGACACCTCATAACACTGTCTAGTTTATTTAAACCTCTCCGTAATTCCTACAAACAAAAAGCAACACTTCCTGAAAGATGTAATTCAAAATAGTTGAATTTCAATTGGTATAATTTTATTGAACTGAATTTTTTATTTTTTTATTTTTAGAGCCCATATGATTATGGATGCCAATATTACCATAGGAAGAAAATAATACATTTAGATAATAAATAATAAGTAATTTCTTTAAATGCATAATGACTTGTTTGTTATTTCTCCTTCTCTGCCACAAGTATTCCAAATATTTTTTGAGACAGAGCCTCAAGCTATCACTCTGGGTAGTGTGCTGTGGCGTCATAGCTCATAGCAACCTCAAATTCTTGGGCTTAAGTGATCCTCTTGCCTCAGCCTCCCAAGTAACTGGGACTATAGCCAAATACCCTTTTAAAAGAAAACTTGAGAATTAGAAACCTTTGTACTTGCAGATTTCTGTAAATAGTTGCCTCCATACATATGAAAAGTTTCAAAAAACAAGGGGCAATAAACCATAGTTTTATAGAAACCAGTACCTTGATAAGAGTTTGCAAATAGAAAACCAATTCACATCTTTTGCTGCTAAATTTGGATGCCATAATTTTATTATTATTAAAATTTCTTTATCTTCCATAATTATTTCTTCTACTGGTCGTATAAAATCAACAATGTGTTCTAGTGAAGACTTGATGAATTCTGAATTGTTAATCAGCTTCATAGCTTAATTTTTTTAAGTTATAAAACTTCTTCAAATAGGGAATAATTCTTATGCAAAGTATGAAAGGTTTAATATGATTAAGTTTGAAAAAATCAACATGTTTTATCTATATTAAATATAGGAAGATATTCTAACATTTGGACAGGGGGAGTAGGACAGGGGGAGTCTTTCATTCATGATTTCTACCCACCCTTTCTCTCTCCAGACTGTATATTTTCTGGTTCCCCTCCTCCCCCATCCAGAGTACTTGATTGGCAACATCCATTGATTCTGGGATGGCAGTATTACTTCTTAACATTGGTTTCAAAGTGTAAGGCATCTTTCATTTCAATAGAGCACATAAAGTTGGGACTGCAACATTCACGAATTGTTTGGTACCCAGACCATAGATATTAAAAATTAAAACTGAATTTTGAAAATTGAATAATTTAAGACTGTCTTTCAATAGTCCTGTCAGGAACTCAGCTAACCATCTTCAAGATGTTTTCTTTTACATACATATTAGTGTTATAAAATATGACTTTATCTAATTTTTTTTTTGTTTGTTTAATGATTAGAATACCTGTGAGTAAAATAGGCTTTCTTTTTTTTCCTTTGCAGTTTTTCTTTTGGCTGGGTCTGGATTTTAACCCATCACCTCTGGCATCTGGGGCCAGCGCCCTATTCCTTTGAGCCACAGGCACTGCCAGTAAAATAGACTTTCAAAGAAAAAAAAAACTGCACCTGTGTTCTCGAAGCTGTTGATTTATTCCAATGAGATGATATAGTTTTAGGCTCTACAACAATTTTGCCCACTTACGGCACCTGCCTTGTTCACTTTTCTCCCTATCCAATATTGAAGGCAACTGTTTTTTTTTTTTTTCTATTCAAGACATACACACAAATTTAGTAAAGAATGATATTTCACACTGAGATGAATTCTGTGTAGTTTAGTAAGTCATCATATGTATAGTAAATACAGTTAAAGACCAATGTAAACCATGGGAGCAGGAAACATATCTATCTGTTCATTTTTGATCTCAAATCCAATACAATGTTTGGAACATGTTAAACACTGAGTAGATACTTGTGAATGTTAAATTAATTGATAAGAATTTGATATGTGAAGATCTGGTTTAACTACCAATTCCTCCTAATGGGGTTTCTTCATTTGACCTGATGATAGGATGGTGATTAAAACAACTGCAGTTCACCTGTAGGTTACCACCTCTCTTTTTATCATGGGTCTGCATCATCATACTTGTTCTTTGCTGCCCAGTCATCTATTTCTTCATTCATTTCTAGTCCCTGGCACAGCACGAGTCCAGTTTCATCTTTCCAGATGGAATGTATTCATGTATCACTCCTGACTAATTGCAGAAAGAACGTTCTCTGTGAGACATAGTACAGTGTCTGGTCCTGTACTCGATTTCCCCCCAATCAACCACCCTCTTCTCGTGTATTCTTTTTTTTTTTTTTTTTATTAAATCATAGCTGTGTACATTAATGCAATCATGGGTTATAATCTGCTGGTTTATATACAATTTGAAATGTTTTCATCGAACTGGTTTACATAGCCTTTTTGGCATTTTCTTAGTTATTATGTTAAGACATTTATATTCTACACCTCTTAAATTTCACATGTACCCTTGTAAGATGCACCGTAGGTGTGGTCCCACCAATTACTCTCCCTCCACTTATCCTCCCCTCTCCCCTCCTCTCCCTCTCCTCTTTTCTCCTCTTCTTGGGATATAATTGGGTTATAGCTTTCATAAAAAAGCTATAAATTTGTTTCATAGTAAGACTGAGTACATTGGATACTTTTTCCTCCATTCCTGAGATACTTTGCTAAGAAGAATATGTTCAACCTCCATTTATGTAAACATGTAACAGGTAGAGTCTCCATCTTTGTTTAGGCTGCATAATATTCCACTGTGTACATATACCATAATTTATTGATCCATTTGTGGGTTGATGGGCACTTGGGCTTCTTCCATGACTTAGCAATTATGAATTGGGCTGCAATAAACATTCTGCTACAAATATCTTTTCTATAATGTGATTTTTGGTCTTCTGGATATATACCTAGTAGAGGAATTATTAGGCTTGAATGGCAGGTCTATTTTTATTTATTTATTTATTTGTGAGACAGAACCTCAAGCTGTCACCCTGGATAGAGTCCTGTGGCATCACAGCTCACAGCAACGTCCAATTCCTGAGCTCAAGTGAGTCTCTTGCCTCCAGCTCCCAAGTAGCTGGGACTACAGGCACCCACCACAACGCCCGGCCATTTTTTGGTTGCACTCGTCATTGTTTTTGGCGGGTTGGGCTGGATTCAAACCCGCCAGCTCAGGTGTACGTGGCTGGTGCCTTAGCCTGCTGAGCCACAGGTGCCGAGCCATAAAGAGTTTTTTTTTTTTTGTAGTTTTGACTGTGGCTAGGCTTGAACCCACCACCCCTGGTATATGGGGCAGTTGCCCTGCTCCTTGAGCCACAGGCACCACCTGGAAGGTCTATTTTTAGATTTCTAAGTATTCTCCAAACATGTTTCCAAAAGGAACGTATTCGTTTGCATTCCCATCAGCAATGTAGACGTGTTCCCTTTTCTCCACAACCAAGCCAACATGTCTGGTTTTGGGATTTTGTGATGTGGTATAGTCTTACCCTAACCCTAACCCTACCCTACTTTAGTTGATATCTCAAAGTAGTTTTGATATACATTTCTCTGATGATTAAGGATGATGAGCATTTTTTCATGTGTCTCTAGGCCGTGCACCTGTCTTCTTCAGGGAAGTTTCTCTTCAAGTCCCTCACCCACCCTGAGTTGAGATCACTTGTTCTTTTCTTTTGAATATGTTTGAGTTCTCTGTGGATTCTGGTTATGAAACTTTTGATGGAGAGATAAACTACAAAAGCTTCTCACATCCTGAGGGCTATCTGCTTGCTTTACTTACTGTGTTCTTGGCTGTGCAGAGGTTTTTAGTTGGATCAGACCCTAGTAGTGTATTTTTGGGGTGCTTCAATTGCCCAGGGTGTCCTCCTCATAAAATATTCACCCAGGCTGATTTCTTCAAGGTTTTCCGTGCACTTTCTTTTAGTATTTTTATAGTTTCATGTCTTAAGTTTAAATCTTTAATCCAGTGAGAGTCTATGTTAGTTAATGATGAAAGGTGTGGGTCCAGTTTCAGTCTTCTACAGGTTGCCAGCCAGTTCACCCAGCACCATTTGGTAAACAGGGAATCTTTCCCCCACTGTATGTTTTCAATTGTCTTATCAAAGATCTAATAACGGTAAGTAGCTGGGTTCATCTCGTGGTTCTCTATTCTGTTCCAAACATCTACCTCTCTGTTTTTGTGCCAGTATCATGCTGTTTTGATAACTATCAATTTATAGTATAGTCTGAGGTCTGGTAGCATAATTCCTCCTGCTTTGTTTTTATTTCTTAGTAATGTCTTGGCTATTTGAGGTTTTTTCTGATTCCATATAAAAAGAAGTATTATTTTTTTGAGATATTTAAAATATGACAGTGGAGCTTTAATAGGGATTGCATTAAAATTGTACATTGCTTTGGGTAGTATGGACATTTTAATAATGTTGATTCTTCCCAGCCATTAGCACAGTATGTTTTTCCATTTGTTAACATCTTCAGCTATTTCTTTTCTTAGAAAAGAAAGTGTATGTGGATACAAGCCTTTTGTTTAATTGTGATGGCTAGACTTCCATTACAATGTTAAAAAGCAGTGGAGAAAATGGGCAACCTTGCCTGGTGCCTGATCTGAGTGGAAATGATTTTAATTTAACTCCATTCAATGCAATATTGGCTGTGGGTTTGCTGTAGACGGCCTCTATCAGTTTAAGAAATGTCCCTTCTAGACCCATTTTCTTAAGTGTTCTGATTGTGAAGAGATGTTAGATATTATCAAAAGCTTTTTCTGCATCAATTGAGAGAATCATATGGTCTTTCTTTTTTAATTTGTTTATGTGCTGAATTATATTTATAGATTTATGTATATTGAACCAGCCTTGAGACCCTGGGATAAAACCCACTTGATCATGTTGTATAATTTGTTTGATATGTTGCTGGATTTTCTTTGTTAGGCTCTTGTTGCATATTTTTGCATCAAAATTCATCAGTGATATTGGTCTATAATTTTCTTTTCTTGTTGGGTCTTTTCCTGTTTTGGGGATTAAGGTGATGTTTGCTTCATAGAATGTGTTGAGTAGTATTTCTTCTTTTTCTATATTTTGGAAAAGGTTAAGCTAGTTCCTCTTTAAAGATTTGGTAGAATTCTGATGTGAACTCATCTGGTCCCAGGCTTTTCTTTTTAGGGAGATTTTGTATAGTTGGTGCTATTTCAGTACTTGATATAGGTCTGTTCAACATTTCCACTTCATTCTGACAAAGTCCTGGAAGGTAGTGTTCTTCCGAGTATTGGTCAATGTCCTTCATGTTTTCATATTTCTGAGAATAAAGTTTCTTGTCATATTCATTAAGGATTTTTTGAATTAATAAGGAGTCTGTTATTACTTGATCTTTACCATTTCTGATTGATGAAATTAAGGATTTTACTCTTTTTCCTGGTTAGGTTAGCCAAAGGTTGATCTATTTTATTGACCTTTACAAAGCCAACTTTTTGATTTATTGATCTGTTGTTTAATCCTTTTGTTTTCAATTTCATTTAATTCTGCTCTAATTTTGGTTATTTATTTTCTTCTGCTGGGTTAAAGATTGGAATGTTCTTCCCTTTCCAGTTGCTTGAAATGTCCCATTAAGTTGTTAACTTCCTCTCTTTCTGTTCTCTTGAGGAAGGCTTGTAATGCTATAAATTTCCTTCTTAGGACTGCCTTTGCAGTATCCCAGAGGTTCTGATAGTTCATGTCTTTATTATTGTTTTGTTCCAAAAAGTTGGTAATTTCCTTCTTAATCTCATCTATAACCCATCTATCAATTAGCATAAGGTTATTTAGCTTCTGTGTTTTTGTATGAGTATGCAGATTCCTACTGTTACTGAGTTCAACTTTTATTCCATGGTGGTCTGAGAAGGTGCAAGGAATAATTTCTATTCTCTTAAATTTGCTGAGGTTAGACTTGTGACCTAAGATGTGATTGATTTTGGAGTATGTTCCATGGGCTGATGAGAAGAATGTGTATTCAGTTTTGTTAGGATGTAATGTTCTATAGATGTTTGTTAAATCCAAATGTTGAATGATTAAGTTTGAATCTAAGATTTCTTTGCTTCACTTCTTATTGGAGGATCTATCCAACAATGGCAAAGGAGTTTTTAAATCTCTGACTATTATGGAGCTGGAGGAAATCAAGTTGCTCATGTCTGTTAGAGTCTCTCTTATAAATTGAGGCACATTCTGTTTGATAATGATAATGATAATGATAATTAAAATCTAATCATATTGAGTATTACCTTTAGCAAATATGAAATGACCATCCTTATCTTTCCTCACTTTTGTTGGCTTAAAGACTATTGTATCTGTGAATAAAATTGCAACACCTGCTTTTTTCTGAGTTCCATTTGCCTGAAATATAGATAACCATCTTTTCGCCCTCAGTCTATATTTATCTTTTAAAGTAAGATGAGATTCTTATATACAACAGATATCTGGCCTGAGTTTTCATATGCAGTCAGCCAACCTGTGCCTCTTTAGAGGACAATTTAAGCCATTCACATTAATTGAGAATATTGATAACCCTGGTAGAATTTTGGGTATTGAGCTTTTCGAAAGTCCAGTAACATTTTTAATCCTTTCACCACTGTTGAAGTTGGAATTTGATCAAAAGTTTCTGAGTGAGTTTACTTTTGTGGTGGAGGATTACTATGGTCTTTATAGAGGATAGATCTGAGAATATCCTGGAGAACTGATTTAGTTATGGCAAATTTCTTCAAAATGGGAATGTCATTCAAGTATTTAATTTCTCTATCATAAATGAAACTCAGTTTAGCTGGATACAGGATCATGGGTTGACAGTTATTTTGTTTTAGGAGATAAAATTCGATGACCACCCTCTTCTAGTTTGAAAGGTTTCAGCAGAGAGATCTGCAGTCTTTCTAATATTCTTCCCCTGGTAGGTTATGGTTTTCTCACATTTGGCTGCTTTCAGAATTTTCTGCTTCATATTAACTTCAGTGAAGTTAATTATGATATGACTGGAAGTTGTCTTATTTGGGTTGAGTCATGCTGGGGTTCTGAAAGTGTCTGCTATGTGAATTTCATAATCTCTTGGCATGTGTGGAAAGTTCTCCTCATAATCTCATGAATAATGGCCTCTATACTTTGCAAAGCAATTTTGTCACCTTTAGGAATTCCTATAAGGCAAATGTTAGTTTTCTTCAAATTATCCCAAAGCTCCCATTTTTGCTCTCCATTTCTCCTCCTCTTTGAGCACTTGGAAGTATTCAAAAGCTCTGTCTTCAATTTCAGAAATCTTTATTCTACTTGCTCTATTCCATTACTGAGGGATTCTACTGTATTTCTCAGATCTTTGAGGGCTGTAACTTCTTGTCTGAGTGTGTCAAAATGTTTGGTGATTTTGTGTTTGAATTTGTTAAATTCTTGAAACAACTTTTGAATTGCTCCTTGCATTTCTAATCCCAACTTTACCTCTGTTCTATTAATCTTATTTGTAATCCAAACTCTGAATTCGATTTCTGACATCTCGGCCATTTGTCTATGAATGGGATCTTCAGTTGTGTCTGCCATATCATTCCTTGGGGGAGTTGATCTACTCTGGTTATTCATATTACTGGAGTTTTACAGCTGATTCTGTCCCATGATTATTTTATACGATTTGTCTAGATGAGCAGATATGGTGAAGTTGGGTTGGAAGGCTCCTGAAGTAGTGATTAACCAGCCCTTTTCCCAAGAGCTGGGACTGGTGTCTGTACCATTTCCCCTAGAACTTTCTTTGCAAAGGACCTATACATTGCCATGGCCTGAGACACTGGGGACTCACTTGGTGTGGTGGGGCTAAGTGGCTCTGTCTTGTTTTCAGCTGGTGTCTGTTCTACCTTAGTGAATTAGTTACTCTGGGCTGAAGTCTCAGCTGTGGAGAAATGCCAGCAATTAAATCACCCTGACCCCCATGGGCAACAACAGGAATAGGAAAATCAAACCTTCCCACAATCACACATCCAGGGTACCACTTTGAACAGTCCTCGGGTGATTGGTCTAGTCCAAGAGATCCAAATTAATTGTCCCAGACAGCACCCAGTCTCAAGTATGGGAGTTCAAAAGGTCTCTGGCAACTAGATTGCAGGGGTTTGCTGGCAGCTCGAGTATGACTCATTCTGGTGACCCTTGGAGTCAGAAGTATCCCCCCCCCCAGCAAATGAATTAGTCTGCAAAGATTGATACTTCCTTCCCCACCTTGCACCTCTGTGAAACCCAGTTACTGGTAACCCTGCAGGGCTATGAGCCAGTTCCCTCCAATAAGCAGATGCTCTAGGGGTTAGAGCCTGCCTGAGTCATAGAGAGATCTTATGTCTCCTCAACCACGCTTCCTCACTCTGCCACCTTCTGGCCAGGGAAGCTGAGGCCTGACAACTTCGTATGGTTAAAGGAAACTGGAGTGGTTCACTCAGTTTCAGCCCTGATTGATGGTGCTGACACTTATATTTCTGTGGAATTTGTGATTCTGTCCTGGGTATATTCTCCTGTGGACCAGATGCTGTTTGAGTTCACAGAAACTGCAACTCAGCCCCAGTTTGTGCTGCTGCCCAGAGCTGGTGTTTCTGTTTCCCCTGCAGTCTGTGTTGGGGTAGGTGCAGTTAGAGGTCACACTTGGCTCACAGTTCCAGCTTTAGCCTGGCTGCCTTTGTTTCAGCTATGATCCCCTGAGACCCAAGTGTTTCTTTGGCTTACTAAAGCAGTCCACTGGCTCAGCCTTGCCCTGGGAATATGCTGTCTCTGGGCACGTGTCTTCAATTTTCCATCCTGCTGCACTCTGCTCAGGCCGGTACTGCCTCAGGCATACCCTTTGCTCATGGGGTCTGCATTACCATCCCAGATCTATTCTATCAGTGTCTGCCACCAGAGAAGATCCCAGCTTTCTCTGATTTCCCAGAGAGATAGGGAGTGTCCTTCCAAAATATCCCGAGAGGTGTGAGCCCTATTGTTCTTGCTGCTATTCTGTGCTGGGGGGCACTGCCTCTCCCTTTCCCATACTGTTCCTTCAGTCCACCATTTTCTCTTTACTGCTGTGTGGTAGAATCAGCACAGACCTGAAACAGCCCACGTCCTGTCCACACCTCTTGAGAAAATGTCCAAGAATCTGGACTCCAGGGGGGACAGGCTTCCAAACCTCAAGGTGAGAGTGGAGGGGAGTGCTGGGAGTTCAGAATTGCAGGTAGAGAATATATACAGTTTTATGCATGGTAGGATTGTGCCATGATACCCTAGTAAGGGAAGGAAGTCCAGTTTTTAGAAGGTCTCCCCCCTGGGATAAAACTGGAGGATATTGAACTCTGCTCACTTGTTTGAGAAAGTATACTGTGAGCCATTCTCATGGGGTAAGGGACTCCTGTCCACTTGGCGATAGATTTTGTACCTTTTGTTTTTATCCGTGGGGTCACAGCTTGCCTCAGCAGGGTTGATGTGCATTCTTCAACCTTCTTTCTTGGCTCAGCACCAAACCATCCGCTTACTTGTTAAACTTCTGTCTTTGAACTCTCCTTCTGGATGGAAGCCTCTATGGAAAGCTGGCTTTAGTTGGCCATTTTGCCTTTGCCCCCCCTCTTCTCTTATATTCTTGCTGCATGTCTTCACTGATTCATGCTCACCAGTACTTATTGGATATTTAGGCATACAAATGATGTACTCATTTTGATAGTGAACAAACAAAAGTAAATAAACTTCCTTGACATTTATATCTTTTTAGATATTAAAAAAAAAAAAAAAAAACTTTTGGCCAAGTTGCTTTATATTCAAGCCTACCTAGAATATTTCTATTTCTTTTCCTCCCACTCTCTCTTTAACTCATAGTAAGTGCTCTTATTGTTACAACACTTCACATAAGTACATTTCCTAAGGCCATACTTCTTAAGGTGATTCACTTTGATGTGGGAAGAAAATGCTTGAATTTCCAATGTTTTTGCTAACATTCATGTTCTCACTGACATGGGATGCTCATGTGGTCCAAATATCACAAGGTTTCATTGGATCTTGTGGGAAGAATGAGGTCCACAATTTGATAATGTTTCTAGGTTTCTGTGTATTATACTTTTCAATTAGAAGTATTTTTCTACAAGCTCTTTATCAAGCTTATTATTAGTTAAGAACAATAACACTTTAACAACATTTAACAATAAGTAGGATGTAAAAAATTAAACTTATCAAGGTCTATTTAAAATATATATCAACCATCATGAAGAAAAACTTTACCCTAAATCTATATTGTGCTTTGGTGTAATTGCTATTCATATTAGCAAAACGTGAATAGTAGTTGTTAATATTGGCAGCACCTTTAAAATGTATTACTTATTTATATTTTGTTCATCTTTTTTTTTCATGTTTCTTTTCTAAGAGCTTTTTTGAGGTATAATTGATATACAAAAAAATGCACACATTTAATGTATACAATTTGATAAATTTTGACATGTGCATGCACTCACAAAACCATTACTACTATCAAGGTAATATACACTCATCACCCCAAGAGGTTCTTTGTGCTTTTTGTTTTTTTGCCTCATTTCATTTTATTGTAGTAAGAACATTTAACATGATATCTACCCTCTTAATAAATTTTCAAAATTCACAAAAGCATATTGTTAACTATAGTCACTATGTTATACAGTAAATATCTCAAAATTATTTATTTGCATAACTGACATTGAACATCTCCTTATTTCCCCCTCTCCATGGACCACTTTTTATTTCTATAAGTTTAATTGTTTTATATGCTTCTTATAAGTGGGATTATACAGTATTTGTCCTTTTTTGACTGGCTTAATTAATTTATAATGTCCTCAGTGTTATCCATGTTGTCTCATAGAGCAGAATTTCTTTCTTTCTTATGGCTGATTGATATTCAAGAATATTTATATACTACATTTTGTTTTACAATTCATCTGTCAATGGACATTTAGGTTGTTTCCATAATAAAGCTTGTCAATAATGCTTCAATAAACAGAAATGCAGATACCTTTTTGAGATCTTGATGATCTTGATTTCAATAGTTTTTGGATATATAACGAAAAGTCTGATTGTTGGATCAATAGCATATGTTTATAGAACTACAAAAATACATTTAAAATTAATATGGAACCACAAAAACCTTTAAGTACCCAAAGTAATCTTGAGAAAGAAGAACAAAGCTAGAAACACTGTAGTTTTTGATTTCAAAATATATTATAAAGCTAAAGTAATTAAAGCTATATGGTACAGGTATAAAGACAGACATACAGACCAGTGGAACAGAATAGAGACCCCATAAATAAACTCATACATGCATATATAAGGTAGAACTTCCATAGTTGACAACATCCTTAATTTGGCCTAATTTTCATAGATCAGATATGTAACACATGTACTCAGTGGAAGCTCCTTATGGTGACCACCTCCACAAGTTGACCAATTTGTTACAGTCTTTTGGGTGGTCAACTTACACAGGCTGTACTCTTTAGTCAACTGGTCTTTAATTTTGTGCCAAGAACACACATTAGAGAAAGAATAGTCTCTTCAACAAATGGTGTTGGGAAAACTGGATATCCATATGCAAACAAAAAAAAAAAGAAGAAGAAAGAAAGAATGAAAGAAAAAAAGAAATAAAATCCTTTTCCTTTTCTTAATTATTCACAAAAATAAACTCAAAGTGGATTAAAGAGTTAAATTACTATGCACTCTGAAACTGTAAATCTTCCTTTCTAGAGGGAAATCTTCTTGGCATTGATTTTACCCATGATTTCTTATGTATAGTTCCAAAAGCACAGACAACAAAACCAAACTAGATAAGTGGGACCACATACACCTAAAAATATATAGCAAGGGACACTATTAACAGAGTGAAAGTGTAGCCTACATAACAAAAGAAAATATTTGCAAACCACACATCTGATAGTTTACCCACATAGAGTTTTGAAAATACTTGAAGTATTGAAAATATTTCAATACTCCTTGTGAATATTGTGATCTTTCAATCAATTCGAAAAGGTTGGAAATCACTGATTTATAATGCTTCACCTGTTTATAGTAGACAGTTTTCCTACAGGTAAAGAAAAATAATTATCAACAAATTTTAGAGAATGCACCAATCTGTTTTACTCATGAGATACTTATTATGTACATTAGCATCCAAAATGTTCTAAAATGTCCTGTAACAAATGCATCTTTCTTACAAACTGGCTTTACGCAACATTTCCCAAAATTGTATAAGAAACCAATCTTCTATTTTTGTTTTGGTTTAGATTCTCATGGCACTACTATTAATACCTTATGGAATAAAATTCACAGATTACTAATGAGATACCAATAGTGGCCATGCTGATTGCTGATTTGGAATATTGTTTATGATAAATTATGAAATGAAAGAAGAAACTCACAGACACTTTGAATGGTATAATTTTTATTGAATAAAAATTTATATGTCTATAGAAAGATCTGGGTTGAGGTACATTGTAGATGTTAAAAAATCCTGCATGATAAATTTACTGGTGAATCTTTTCTATATTTTTTCTATTTTGATTAGCATAGCAACAAATAGATCCTGGCTGTGTGCCTTTTGATACATTAAATAAAACCTGTGCTTTAATTTTCCCAATTATAAAATATCAGTTTTGAGCATTTT
Organism: Arctocebus calabarensis; assembly: GCA_963573935.1. Lineage (NCBI taxonomy): Eukaryota > Metazoa > Chordata > Mammalia > Primates > Lorisidae > Arctocebus > Arctocebus calabarensis. The sequence goes on along the minus strand of CAUYON010143169.1, from coordinate 115,503 downwards.
ATTTGGGATCATCTATGCATATTAACATTTTTAAAACTTGTGGAGAATGTGCATGTGCAATGTTCACTTATCATGAACTAAGCAAAATAAACTTACCTGGCTCATGTGATTTAAAACATGAAAAGAAAACCCTTCACAATTCATATATGCCAAAGTTGAAATGACACTTAGCACAGCATTCAGACCGTGATCTTTTCAATGTACCAATTTCCCTGAACTGGCACCACAAGGAGTCAGGCAGCAGCAGTAGGAAAGTGCTATCTGTGGTTCTCTTGGTTGACATCAGCATCAAAAACCTGGCACCTGAATATCTATTTTCCATGAATAACTCGCTATTCATAATAATAATCTTTTTTTCTTTTTATCTTATTGTAATTTCTGTATCTGCGGTTTAGTTTTGGCAAATCTATACATATATTTATTCAAATCTATACATATTTTTTAAATTTATTCAAATCTATACATATTTTCTTTTGTACTACCTTTTATGGGCTAAAATAGTTCATGGGTCTTTTTACATGACAAATTAGAAAATACTCATCTTTATTTATTTCAGCTATGACTTGCTTAAACTTTATACTTTGAGCAGACAATAGGTCTAGTGGGTAGAGATTTTGTTGGCATATTTATGTAATGACTTATCAGTTGAAGGGTGTCCGTAAGAACAACCCAAAGAAGAGTCAGGCTCAGGAGAATCTTTGTAGAGTAATCACAAATAAGATTTATGTACAGCCTGAGTCTGAAATGGGCTGTGTTCTCAAGACCTGAAAGATGAGTCTTCTTTCTGATCCTGTGTATTGAGGGATGATGCCTAGTAACACAGAGAAAAATGGGAATAAAAACTGCAATGCAGCCCTTGATTTGCTTTATAAGGTTGCTAAACACATGCTTTTGCTACTTTTTAAAATACTATCACGAGTGCTAAATCTAAACCCATGAGTACTAAATCTAAAGCCTCTTTATTTTAAAGTAAAATAAAATAAAGAGAAAAATTCATTATTATATTAGTTTAAAAACATGTTTTCTAGTCTGGTTTCTTGCTCTAGAAGTAACAGCATTAAAGCAAATGGGACTCACCTAAGATATCATCCTATTTCATCCTTTAAATCAGGATCTTTCAACCCAGACACAATGGACATTTGGGGCTTGATCATTCTGTGTTGTGAGAGGCTAAACTGTGCCTTGAAGGGCATTTAGCCAAATTCCTGACCTCTACCCATTAGAGACCAGTAGCAACTTCTCCAGCCACATTGGGACACCCAAAATGCCTCCAGACAGGTGGTAGAACCATCTGGCCCCTAGGATATTTTTTTCTTTCTATTGATATATTTGAGAGTAACACAGATTGAACCCTTGATCTTTAGTAGGGATCTTTAAAAGAAGTACATTACCTCTGTGTTTTAGCTGTCTTAGAGAAGGCTTTTAGCAATTTTGTGTAACAATATAAATCTAATACTAAAACCCTGAGAAAAGGCTCAGAGTCTAAATCTAGGTAAAGTATTTATTTATCCCAGACATAATACAGGTATCAGAAGACTGCTGTCCTTAACTCTTCCCTTATTTGTGTAATGATTTGCCTCAGTCATTCCACACATGTGGATTTTATTGTTTAGTCTTGATCACATTGTGCCTTGGATCAAGGGTTTTTCTGGACTGCTAACATGCGTACTACTTTTCTGTGTTTTATAGAGGCATTTTAATGTATGAAAAAGTTCAAAGACTGACCTTGTTTAGAACCCTTAGGGGAAAAAAATGAAAGTAAGGATAAAAAGTAAAAATGTTAAAAGACTGAAACTCAAATGTAACTGAGAAAACTATAAATATATGAATTTAACTAGATAATTAGGTTTCACCAAAGTTTCCTCGCTTTACCTCAATAGAATCACAGCACACATAAAAATTTAACCTTCTGTATATAGGAGTAGGAAAGAAATAGCTTTTTCTCACCTATTGTTAAGATTCAAGGTGTTGGCCAGTGTAACAAAAGACAGATTAATGAAAGAAAAGCATACACATTTATTTAATATTGGTTTCATGTAACATGAAAGCCTTTGAAAATGAAGACCTAAAGAAACAGGCAAACTTGTGTACTTATAGGCTTAGTATTGATAAAGAATGAACATTCTTGGAGAAATATGATTGGCAGAGAAGAGGGTATAATCTACTGTTTAAAAAAAGAAAAAAACAACAAGGGGGAAGTTGGCAAGGACCGATATGTCAGATTTCTACCTGGTGTATCTGGTCTTTGATGATAAGGACAGTTCTTTTCTTGAGGGCACCTCTTTTATGAGGGTCCTTCAGTGATTTATTTCCGTGGAAAAGAGTGTAGGAATGTCTGAGAATGACCTTCCCAGGTTTTATGACTTAGTTCAGGGGAGAGAGCTAAGGGGGAGGTGTGAGTAATCTGCTTCTGCTGTTTTCTCAAATGCTGATATGCTGTATTTTGTGATAGTGCTTCCTGAACGCCATCATCAGAAAGAGTTAAAGAAATAAATCTTAAAATTGTGTTGATTACTACTTTTTTGCTAATTCTGTATCACAGTAAGATCCCATCATTTAGATACATCAGCAACGCCTAAGGGGAATACGTAATAGAAAAGTGATATCAGACGATGGTATAGCTCAAATCCAATGACTGATTATTTGTTATTTCTTCTATTTTTAGTGGAGATGAGGTCTTGCTCTTGCTTAGGCTGATCTCAAACTTGTGAGCTCATGCAATCCACCTGCCTCTGCCTCCAAGAGTGCTAGGATTACAGAAATGAGCCACTGTCCCTGACCCAATAATTGATTATTGGATAAATAAGAATATTAGTGATTCATGGGCAAATTTATCAAAAGTTCCATTGGCAGAAGTCTGGCAAGACATGAATCCCACTATCTAAATTCAAGATTTTAGAGTGAAAATATATGTGTGCCAATTCACATTCTGTGAAAGTCGTGTAACAGGAAAGTGTGATTTAGTAATCTTGTTTGTTTCTAGTGGATCAGAATTTTTCAATCTCAGTGCTGTTGACATCTGGGCTGAAGAAATTTGTTGTGAGGGCTGCTCTGTGTTGTGCAGTACAGTTTAACAGCATCTTTGGCCTTACCCATTAGCTTAGTAGCAAATCCCCGCACAGTTGTGAAGACCAAAACTACTTATAAATATTGCCAAATGTCCCCCGAGGAGCAAAACTGTTTCCATGGAGAATCACTCTGAGAGAAGAATAAAGTTAAATTGCACCCATTAACCCTTATAAAGAGAAGGAAAAGAAAGAAAAGGAATGAATGAAGAAGAGAGAAAGAAACAACAACCTTTGAGCTTCTTTTGATACTTTTTAGCATTGCAAGGAAACACAGTAAGAGTTAATAGGGATTTTAAACAACATGAGATGAAAGTGCATCATTTCAGTATAATTGAGGAGAAACTGAAGCCTTGCAATAGTCTCGGTAGAACAATTGAAAAGCAACTTACGTGCTTTTGAATGCATGGCAAAAAGATACCCTTATCATTCTGTCTGCTACTTATATGACTTCTGCACGGTTGGAGACTCTATTTTGGGCAACTGTAAATTTGATTTAAATGCAAACTATATTATGAGCCAAAAATAGTCTCTAGGGCTTGGACCAATCTATTTCTATTTGATACTCTAGAAGGAATAGCAAGGACACATACTAAAATAATCCCATCTTTCATGTACAATAGAAACCAAATGAATCAACCTGTTTTCTTTGTTTTTCAATATAGCAACTCCAATTAAAGTTGCAGCTTGTGTGTATTTCCATTTGCTAGCTCCACCCTTTTACCTTTTTCTGAGTTTCTGTGACATCAAGCCTCCTATTTGGGCTACTGTGAATATCTACAGATATTATTATTTTATCTCAGCTCAAGCAGTATTATGTCAGTGGCTCTCAGATGAAAGGAAAGAACAAAGACAGTGCCATTGACACAAACCTGTGGTGGGACTGGGCTAACAATGAGAGTCCTGGGGACCATAGACACTGCTGGCCCAGGCTCCTGATTCCTCTAATAGGGCTAAACTAAATACAGCAGAGTGCTTGTGCCTGATTCCAGGGTACCTATATAGAAAAAATGATGCCCAACTCCTGGGTCTCATTTCTTTGAGTGGTCTTTCCTCTACATTCAAATGTTCTAACAGAAGGGATCTTTATTTGGCTAGAAATATCTGTCGGTCATTATGAATATGAAAGAAAGATATTCCCCTGAAAAGGATAAATTGCCTCAGAGCACCTACTCCTACTCATATAAACCCAGTTAAGAAGATATTGGCTTTATGCTTCCAGATAGCAGAGGCTTCCCAGTATACCTAGGCCTGGGTTTACTCTGGAAGGGAGTCACTGACTATTCAATCCTTGAACTATGAGCAGTGACTAATCCGTAATAGGCAATGGAATCTTTCACTAGGGCCTTGTGTACTTTTCACATTGAGTTATAGACCAGTAATTATAGTTTATAGTTTTGGACAGTGTTTGGAAACTACTACAATGTGCTATCTTGCTTAACTGATTTTTGTGAGCATAGATATTGTTAATCAATACATTATAAAAAATGTGAATTTATGGGATTGTTTTGTTCCCATGCACACTGTTCTTCTGGTGGCCCACTTAGACGAAAGCACTAAGATTGCAAGCTAAAAATGCACTATGTCATTCTAGCAGGCAGAGAGACAAGCTTTGATCTGCGTGCCCAGGGACAAACAGGAAATAGAGCAAATCTAGTGTAAACCAGGAAATTTTATTCCTGCGTAAAATAACCAGCTAGTTGAAAACAATTCATTCATAAAATTATTAGAACTAGTAACAGTTCTGTAATTGACTATGTATGCATAAAATATGAAACAGATTAACAGTACTTTAACACTGCCAAAGAGTGCATTAGAAAATAAATGAGAAGTAGTATCTTATAACCAATACCTTTAAAGGAAAGTGTGTTTGACTTGTAAAAAATATTGACAACAAAAAACAATTACTCATACACATTCAAAACAAAATACATAAATGTAGAGTTATATCATATTCCAGATGAGGAATAACAATTAATGCACAACTGCAACCTCATCCCAGGGAAAACATCATTGAAGTTTTTCCAAATCTTGACAAGATGATTTTGAAGTTCATGTATAGGAAAAAAGGAGAAAATAGCTAAGAATAATGACAAAGAACAATGTCAAGAAAGATTAGCTCTGCCAGATACTAAAACATATTCTGAAGCTATAATCATTCACTCAGCACAGAACTGTGCACAATTTGTCTGACTACAAATAAAAATCTATTATGTAATTTTACTTATTTATTTATTTATTTATTTATTGAGACAAAGTTTCACTATGTCACAGCTCATCACAGCTCACAGCAACCTCAAACTCTTGGACTTAAGTGATTCTCTTGTCTCAACCTCCCGAATAGCTGGGACTACAGGTGCCCGCCACAATGCCTGGCTATTTTTTGTTGCAGTTGTCTTCGTTGTTTAGGTGGCCCAGGCCGGGTTCAAACTTGCCAGCCTCAGTGTATGTGGCTGACACTGTAACCACTGTGCAATGGGCACCAAACCTCTATTATGTAATTTAATATATAAAAAAGTGGAGACATTATTAATCACTGAGGCAAGATGAATTATTCAGTAGAGAGCTGGAACAAAATTGGTTAGTTCTTTGTAAAAAAAAAAATGTTTTTTTTTTCTCAATTAAGACAGGTCTTTTCTAACAACACAGCAAAACTATAAATTATTTAAAGTTCCTAATGTAAAAATTCACACTAGGGAGAGGTAAAAGAAAATGGTTTGCCAACAGAGAGAATGATATGCAGAAATATAGATAGGAAAAATGATAAAGAGAAAAATTTCACAGTGTTCTAGTTCCTGAATATCATCTGTGTCTGGAGCCCAGCTGCGTCCTTGTCCTTAGATTTCATGACACACTTCTGTGGTTATATCATGATGCCCCCCTTTAATATAAGCTAGTTCAAATGTATTTCTATTTCTTGCAACCAAAAATGTCTTAATATAGTAATTCTACTTCTGGGAATCTGTCCTAAAGAAACAAGTGGAAATTCAGGGGGGAAAAAAACTCCAGAGGCTGTAATGCACCACACTCTTAATTTCAATCTGTTGGTATAACTGGTTCACTGAGAGGGCCGAGTAGGTTCAGTCTCTTGGATATATTATCCTGAAATAGTTTTATTTCTTCTAGTCACTGATTTAATCTGTCATGTTAAATCCCATGTTCACTACCCCTTTAATGTGATTTGGAGTGGAATTCAAGAACTTCTTAATATTCTACATTATTGAAATGTAATACACACTACACAGATTCAGACTTCAGGGTTTTTTTGTTTGTTTGTTTTGCTTTTATGTGATTGGAAGCCTGCCCTCCACGCAGCCCTCCTAGATTTATGAATCCAGGAGATTGGAGGTGGGGCAAAAAGACAGACAGATGTGGCTCTGGGCATACTCCCCATTCAAAATCTAGAGATGTTTGAGGCAGAGCAGGGAACAGACTCAGAGCAGGCAGTTTATTTTATGAAAGTGGTCTGGGTCCTGATGGTGAGAAAGTGCCCTTTGTGTTGTTCTGATTTAATCTGATAGACTAGTTTTTTTTCTGTTGACATACAAAGTAAGGAATGCAGATGAGGCCTCCTTACAGGTATCTCTGCTGAAGCTTTGCAGAGGCCTACAGAGCATGCAGCATATCAAGCAGCCAGATGGAGAATGAGCTGCCATTCTCTTCCTCCTCTCAGGCCCCGCTGTCTCTCTGACTGTCTTAGCATTATCACATTGCTTGGCTTTGGGTGTGAAGAAAGCTAGCACCTCTCTTAAGTCTTCAAGGAGAAGACTAACCTCTTTTCTTGAGCACAGAGCTATAGGCATGGCTTGTGTCTCTGGACTTCAACTTTCTTCCTTCCTTGCACTGTGTTTGTATTTGATGGATTATATCTCTGTGTGTGAGGCTTATGTAGTCTTGCTCTGTAACAAGTTTTAGGTTTCTCCAAAGAATCAAAACCAAAAGAAGATTATATATGCTTACATGATTATGGAGGCTGAGAAGTCCCAAGATTTGCGTCCCAGGAAAACCAATAATTTAATTCTAGTCCAAAGGCTAACAGGCTCAAGACCCATGAAGAGATGATGCTTCAGCAAGAGTCCAAAAGCTAGAAATGAACTGAAATGTCAGCATAAATGCAGTCAGCTAGGTGGAATTCTCCCTTACTCATTAATGAGTTAGTCTTTTTGTTCTATTTAGGCCTTCAACTGATTGCATGAGGCCTATCCATATTAGGGAGGGAAATCTATTTCACTCTGTTTAGCAATTCATTAATCTCATACAAACTCCTTCACAGAAACATCTAGAATAACATTTGACCAAATATCTGGCTGCCACCCAGAGGACAGTCAAGTTGACATGAAACTAACCATCACACACCTCTTATAGGCTTTGAGAAACGATACGGGATGTCATCTGTTGGCTTTTCACCACCAGTGGTTTTCTTTTAAATATGAAGTGACAAGTAACTCTTATCCTTAGATTTTGGCATTAGCACAATTCCAGAAAAGCAGGCGGTGTTTCACTTAGTATGTGGTAAGTTTTACAATAAAATTAAAGACAACACAATATGTAGAATTAGTGGAACTGCGTTTTAAACTATAGTTTATAAAAGGTAGACTATCATACAGCTATAAAAATCAATGTTTACAGTTTTAATAAAATGAAAAGTTATTTTTATAACATTAAGTTAAGAAAACAGGGTTAAAATTTACATTATATAAAATGTAATGCATTAATTTTTCCACAGCCAGCACCAGTGTGTCTCTGGGAATTTATCTTTATTTTTCTTCCTTTAAAAAAAAAAATTTTACAAACTTGTTAATGAAATATAATTTAGTTTCCTAAGATTTTTTTTAATTTTTTTATATTTTTTTAATTAAATCATAGCTGTGTACATTGTACATTAGTGCAATCAAGGGGTACAATGTGCTGGCTTCATATACAATCTGAAATGTTTTCATCAAAAATCTTTTATTCCCCCTCTTTCTTTCCCTTCAGCTGCCAGTTTCTTTCCCCCCATGACCTTCATGAAATGGTGCCTGGAATAGGAGCGAGTTAAATGTGTTTTGGTCTTAGGGTGAAGGAATTTCGATCTGCCTGCTATCTTATATCTCTTTCGTGATCATAGCTTCTGTCTGGAAGATTTATGTTAATCCAATAGTCTGCATGCCTATGCCTGCGGTTTCTGAGAATTTAGTTAATTTTGGGTTGTTCTAATGGCAAATATTCATTCCAGTGGCAATATCTCTAATTTTTACACTGGCCTCTTTGGCAATTCATTCTTTACTCTCTTATAACCCTTTTGCTTTTCACATGGGTCAACAGACAGGAGTGGGAGATCATCGTCCACATTTTCTGAGGGGTAAGAAAAACTAGTATGAGACTATGTTCACCAGGGTCCCTTCAAGTTCCTTGGCACTGTCTGTCCCACAAATAGATACACTATTTGTACCTCTTTTGAAATCTTTCAGCAAGCTAGCCACTGCTCACTAATGAAGCCCAATCAATAGGATATTATTAAGATCAACGGGAAATTCTGCAGGATGTCCAAATATCCATGGACTGAATCATGACAAAGACCAGAAGAGCTTGTGCTTGTAAAGCTCTGGAGAAAAATTATAAATGATCATTTTGTTTATTACATTTGAACGTATGCTATTTATAACCATCATTTTTCATTGAGATAGAATAAAGTATAGTGATCATTGATTAATGATCATATACTATATATGGGTATTAATTTGCTAAAAATGATATAACAAATACAAATGGCTGGATGTCTTAAAAGACAAATTTATTTTTTCAATGCTCTAGAGGATTCAAGTTCACAATCAAGGTGCTCGCAGGGTTGTTTCCTCTGAGGACTATTGCCTTGGTTGCAGGTGGCCGTTTTCTCCCTCTGTCTTCACCTGATCTTTCTTCTGCATGTCTATATCCTATTTTCTTCTTCTTGTAAGGACACAAAGTATATTTGATTAGGGCCATATGACATCGTTTTACCTTAATCATCTTCATAAAAGTGCCATTTAAAAATACAGCCACAATCTGAGGTAGTGGGCGCTAGTACTTCAACATATAAATTTTAGGAGGATGCAATTCAACCCATATACCATGTACATATGGTGATATTATTCTGCAGTAATAGAAATCCCACGTCTGGCATGGAAACTGTGATCAGGGTTAGTATTTAGTGCAGCTTGCTATGGTCTACAATAATTCTCTGGGGTCCAATTTCTGTAAGAAATATGATAGGGTCAATATTCATCATTCTATAAAGTATAATTGCTTTTAATTTTATATCTTGGCTGCATGGAGGGTGTAGTTTCAGAGGCTTCCATTTGGCTCTTCATCTGTTGCCTTTTACCCTCCAGGTTAAGGACTCAATGTAGGGTTTAATACAACTTCCAAGTATCTTTATCACAACTGTAACCTTTGGAAATGGCACAAATGAGCACTAAACATGTCGGTGGACCCAGAGGGTTCACAGTAAAGCAGACTCTGAGCAGGGCTCCATTTACAATAGCTCCTTATTTTTTTTAGTCTAACAGTGGAGCCCTGAGGATGCTTCTGGTTTCCAGCTATCAGTATCAACTTTAATACTGCAATCAATATGCTTGAACTGCATAGGCAAACTGCACTGCCTTCTCCTCCTGGGCTTTCAGCTATCAGAGAATATTCTTTTCCTCAGTGCATAATCATCTAAGTAATGATAATTTTGGCTAAGTTGTATCAAAATTGATGACTACTCAAGGAACATAATGTATCCTCAGTGATATAAATCAAACAAACACACATCTTTGTCCACCAAACTGAAACTGAAAAACACCAAAAAATAAAATATTTTGATAGTAACTACAGAGAAAAGACAGTTTACCTACAAACAAATAATAACCTACCAATGGTATTCTCAATAAGAACAATAGAATGTGTAGAATCCAAAGCCTTGTAGTAAAATAACTACTGTCAATTTAATTGTTGTTTCAGACTCTTTCATGAATAAGGGTGAAATATATGTATTTAGATTAATAAAGGAGTAAACATTATCATTAATAGATCTACAATGAAGAAAATATTAAAATGATAATTTAACAAAAGAAAAAATGATCTAGGAAAAAAAAGACTGGAATTCAAGAAGAAATATTGGGGAAAGCCAAAATGGTGTATAGCTGACACATGCTGCTCTTGTGGCGAGGATAGAAAGTGGCCATTAGATATTCATCTTTGAATGGATTGTTGAAGAGAGCATTGGGAATTAATACGAGGCACCCAAAGTGAAAGAGGAAAACAAGATGAGCTGCTCAGCAGGCTTGGAGGTGCTTGTGGGAGGCAACTACATATGGGAAGTGGGATGGTGAGAGAGCTTTGGGAATCCATACTCCCCAAGTAGACATTGAAATCTGAGCTACAAAAGGACCCAATCCACCCCTAGCACTGCTGGACTGATACAGGAATCTGCCTAGAGACTATGCAACAGCATTGCTATGGAGAGGAGGCACAGCTGGATCCCACTAGCTTCCAAACCCTGGGTGCTTCCCTAGAATGCTGCGTCTGCCTAGAGGTTATCTCCATTGCAACTTCTGGGTGAGGGAAAGAGTGGGAGGCTGGAGACTCTTGCATTCTATCAGAGTGGTTGTCATGTACCACTGCCACCACCAGGAGACCCAGACCTAAGGGCACCCTCGGCTACTACCTAGGTAACCCTGACCAGACACTGCTGCCATTGCTGCTGGTGACCGGCTACAGGGAAAATATCTAGAACTGCCCCCTCCATGGGGAGGAGACTGCACTGCCTTCTCCTCCTGGGCTTTCAGCAATAGTTGGACACCAGGCCACCCCTCCATATTAATCTCCCCAAACACCATCTTGGATTGTGACAACTATAGGGTAACAGGGGAAGCAGGAGAGCAATAGTGTAAAAGTTTTATGGTACATCTGCCCCTCCCCTACCTGGTCCACATTCCAGAGCAGGAATTAAGCACACAAGCCAGGGGCCCAGGTAATGGGGGGTTACACAATGTAGCTCATCATCACTGGCTCCTGAACATCCTCCAAGGGGTATAAGTTCCATCTGGCTCAAGTAGCCAGAAACACTGCAGGGAGTACCTACTGTCATGAACTAAAAGGCAGTGTACCTCTATCTCTCTTCACTGAACAACAGAGTTCCCAGCATAAGGAATAGGCAAAGCCATGAGATGTGAGCTGGGAAAAGAGATTCAAGATGAGAAGGAACCAGCCTAAGGACTCCGGAAATATGGGAAAAAATTGGATATTCTGACACCCCCAAGGGATCCCACTATGTCTCCAGGAATGAATTTCAAACAAAAGAACACTTAAGAAATGTCAGATATGGAATTCAAAATATGGATGAAAAGCAAGCTCAATGGGATAAATGAGAAAGTCAAAACCAACACAAAGAAACCAAAAGAATAATTCAGTAGATGAATAAAATATGCACTAAAGACACAGCTGATTAAAATACATACAACAGAAATTCTGGGAATGAAATAATCATTTAGGGAAGCACAAAACATAGTGGAAAGTTTTAGCAACAGAACAGATAAAGACCAAGAAAAAAATTCAGGGCTTGAGGAGAAGGCTTTTGAATTAACCCAATCAGTCAGAAGTGAAGAAAAAGAATCAGTAAGAATGAGTAATTTTTAAAATTATGGGACTTGTGGTAAGAAGACTGAACATAAGAGTTATATGTATCCCTAAGAGAGAAGAAGCAAAAGCAAAAGCATGGAAAACCTACATTAGGGAATAATGGAGGAAAATGTCAATGGTAGACATTTAGATATCTACATAAAAGAAACTTATCAAATCATCAAACTGGACATCTCCAAGGCACATAGTCATCAAGCTCACCGAAGTAAATATGATGGAGAAAATCCTACAAGATATGAGGTACAAGAATCAAGTAACTGTAAAAGAAAACCTATCAAACTAACAGCAGGATTTGTAGAGGAAACTTTAAAAGCCAAAGAGAAAGAGTACTATCTTGAGTATGCTTATAAAGAATAAATACCAAGGGAGGAGCAAGATGGTGACCGAGTAATAGCTTCTTTGCAACCAGGTGCAGTGAGATTGGGGAGAGAAGACTCCAGGCATCTTTGGCTTGTGGGCTCTTCCCAGAAACTTCCCTTTGGGGACACAGGGAGATAGTGAGAGACTTCTGAACCCCAAGAGGAGGATAAAAGCAGTGGAAAACTGATAAGTGGTTGCGATTGGTCTGAGGATGACACAGTTGTAACTACAATAGCAGTGAGATTGCAGAAAGGGAAGTCCTTCACTGTGGGTTGTTTTGTTTTTTTGGACTTGGGAAGTTGAATTACCTTGAAGAACTTGAGTAAGAGTGTGGGTGACTTTAAGCATTGTTCAGGGTCTGGGACTGACACGCTGGGCCAGAATGGAGCTAACATTGTTTGGCTGTGGGCCTATCCACAGCTGGTGTAAGAGAACTGACCTACAGGCTCCACCCTCAGGGTCACAGAGCTCAGTCAGGGCTGGGACATCTTGGGCCAGTGATGTACTGACTGTGAGCAGTACCAAAGGCTGAGACTGAGACACTAGGGAAGAGCAGAGCTTTCAATGTTTGGCAGAAGGAGGGCTACTTTGCAGCAGCAGCCCTCAGCGGCACAGATTGAGGCTGGTTTTGGCACACCAGATAAGCGGGCAGCCACTTCAGGACAAGTGCTTTCCTGAGAATGCTTCTGCTTAGCCAAGCTTATGTGTCTTTTAAGGTTCTGCTTAACAGCTTATGTGTCTTGTAAGCAGGCTGAGGAGAAATTTAGGCTCTCAACTCTCTGGGGTTTGAGGGCAAAGAAGTCAGTAGAGGCCTCCAGTCTCCATCTCATACAGCTGCATCAACATTGTGATTAGCATCTCATACTCCAGAAGATCACCTGTTGCCCAGACAATATTCAGCAAGATATATATATATGTCTTTGTTTTATTTATTTATTTTTATTAAATAATTAATTAATTAATTTTTATTTATTTATTTTTGAGGCAGAGTCTCACTTTATTGCCCTCGGTATTGTGGCTTCACTGTTCACAGCAATCTCCAGCTCTTAGACTTAGGCCATTTTCCTGCCTCAGCCTCCTGAGTAGTTGGGACTAAAGGTGCCTGCCACAACATCCAACCATTTTTTGTTGCAGTTTGGCTGGGGCCAGGTTTGAACCCGCCACTCTCGGTTTATGGGGCCGACACCCTACTCACTGAGCCATAGGCACTGCCCTTTATTTATTTAGTTTTTGAGACAGATACTCAGTTTGTCACACTTCAGTAGAGTGCCATGGCATCACAGCTCACACCAACCTCCAACTCTTGGGCTTAAGTGATTCTCTTGCCTCAGCCTTTCACGTAGCTAGGACTACAGGTGCCCACCATAATGGGTGGCTATTTTTGGTTGCAGTTGTCATTGTCATTGTTGTTTAGCTGGCCTGGGTTGGGTTTGAACCTTCCAGCCTTGGTGTATGTGGCTGGCACCCTACTCACCGAGCTACATGCGCCCAGACTTCTTCTTTTTTTTTAATTTCAACATTTTCCCCCTATATTTTTCTTTTTTTCTTTCTTCATTTTTTTATAGTTTAAATATAATTTTCCATTATTGCCTTCTTTAATAATAAGAACTTCATTTTTTGCTAGTGTTTCTGCCCCTATTATTTGGTTTTTCTCCCAATTTTATCTTATAAGGTTTTCTGCTTGTTTGTTTTGGTTTGATTTATAGTATTTTTGTCTTTCCTCTTTATGTGGTGGAGGCGGGGCTTCCACTGTGTCTAAACAGGCTGGCAAAGAGCTGCTTATCCCAAGGGTACTACCTAACCCAGCACCCAAGGGATTGGGGGTTTTGAAGGTGTGGGTCAAAGTACCCTGCAATATACCTTTATTACTCCTGTCTCCCTCTTTCTGTGCCTCTCTTCTTTTTGTCAATATTCCATTTTACTCACTCCCCTCTCTTTTCTCTTTTTTCTTTCCTTTTTAAAAATCGTTTTTCCCTTCTTGCTCTTCAATATTCTCATCCTTTTAGTCATGTACCAAAAGAACTCATTGCAACCTTAGGCCAGAGGCATGGTCACTTAAAGAGCAAAAGGAAGTGAAAGAAAATTAGGGCAAGGAAACTGATAAAAAGAAAACACTCATGAGGAAGAATTAACACAAAAATACTAGCAACATGAAAAAGCAGTCCAGAGCAACCCCCTCAAGGGACCATGAGGTAGCTGCTGTAAGGATGCCACCTATAAAGAAATTTTAGAAATGACAGAAGGAGTATTTAAAATACAGATGATGAAAACAATGAAGGAAATTGCTGAGAAAGTAGAAAATAACCAAAAAACAATGAAGGAAATTACTGAGGAAGTGGAAAATAACCAAAAGGAAATCTAAAAACAGAATCAAATTAGAGATGACTGATACTAAGAAAATAGAAAGGATATAGCAGAGATGAAGGAATCAAAGCAATCAATTAAGGAACTTAAAGATGCAATAGAAAGTATCAATAACAGATTAGACCATGCTGAAGAAAGAATCTCAGAGGTAGAGGACAAAGCTCTTGAGATGACTCAGATAGTTAAAGAGGCAGAAAAAAAGAGAGAAAAAGCAAAACGTTCACTGGCAGAATTATGGGACTTTATGAAGCACTCAAAGGTATGAATTATAAGTATCTCAGAAAAAAGAAGAAGAATCCCCCAGAGGAGTGGAAACCATACTAAATATTATAAATGAAAATTTCCCAAATATCACCAAAGCTTCTGACACACTCCATTTAGAGGACTATCAGACCCCAGATTGCCTCAACTCAAATAGAGCTTCTCCAAGACATATTGTGATGAACCTGTCCAAAGTTAAGAAATAAGAAAAAATTTTTCAAGCTGCCAGGAGTAAGCACCAATTGGCCTACAGGGGCAAATCCATCAGGGGGACAGCAGACTTCTCTAATGAAACTTTTCAAGCCAGAATACAATGGTCAACTACCTTTAATCTACTTAAACAGAACAATTTCCAGCCCAAATTCTATTTTCCACTAAGCCAAGCTTTAAAAATGATGGAGAAAACAAATCAGCTCTATAGGAAATACTTCAACTTGTTCTACATACTGACCATCACAATGGACTACCAGCAAAGTAAGTACCCAGAAATTAAGGACAAAACCTAGCTTCCACAATGATACAAAAGATAAAACTAAGCAATGGACTCTCACAAAATAAGATGAATAAGATGCAATCACATCTATCAATTATCTCAATAAATGTTAATGTCTTGAATTCCCCACTGAAGAGGCATACATTGGTTGATTGGATTAAAAAACACAAACCACCACTATTGTACACAGCTATGATTTAATGATAAAGATAATAAAAAATAAATATAAATAAAAAAATAAAAAACACAAACCATCCATTTTCTGTCTGCAGAAAATACACCTAGCCTCAGAAGACAAATTAATACTCAGAAGTAAGAGTTGGAAGACAATTTTTCAGGCAAATGGAATTCAGAAGAAAAGAGAGGCTGCAATCTTATTTTCAGATACAAGTGCATTTAAAGCAACTAAAGTCAAAGAAGACAAAGATGGACACTTCTTATTGATCAAGGGAAAAATACAACAAGAAGACATTCTAAATATTTATGTACCCAACTTAAATGCTCCTAGATTCTTGAAACAGGTCTTAATTAGTGTGAGCAATATGATATTCTACAATTCCATAATAAAAGGAGATTTTAATACTCCTCTTTCAGATATGTACAGATCCTCTAAATAGAAATTAAACAAAGATATAAGGGACTTCAATGAGACAGTAGGACAACTGTGCTTGATAGACACATATAGAACACTCCATCCCAAAGATAAAGAATATACATTCTTCTCATTGCCCCATGGAACATTCTCCAAAATTGATCATATTCTAGGACACAAAACAAACCTCAACAGAATCAAAAGAATTGAAATTTTAGCTTGGGGAAGCAACTATATCTGAAGGATTAGGGTGCTGGTCCCGTATACCGGGGGTGAAGGGTTCAAGCCCAGCCCTGACCAAAATTGCAAAAACAAAACAAAACAAAACAAAAAATACCCCACAAGCTCCCAAACCTGTGGGATACAGCAAAAGCAGTCTTGAGAGAAAAATTTATTGCTTTTAATGCCTATATTCGAAAAACAGAAAGAGAGTGCATCAACAAATTCATAAGCCATCTTATGGAATCAGAAAAAGAAGAACAATTAAATCCTAAAACAAGCAGAAGAAAATATCCAAAATTAAATCAGAGAGTAATGAAATTGAAAAAAAAATGACTTATTCAGAAAATTAATGAAATAAGGAGTTGGTTTTTCAAAGAATAAATAAAATAGATAAATCTTTGGCTAGAATAACCTCAATCAGAAATGGTAAAGAGGAAATAACAACAGATCCATAGAGATACAAGAGATTATCTCTGATTACTACAAGAAACTCTATGCCCAGAAATTTGGCAATGTGAAGAAAATGAATCAATATTTGGAATCACAACCTCTTCCCAGGCTTAGCCAGGAAGAAATTGGTCTTCTGAACAGAACAATTTCAAGCACTGAGATCAAAGAAACAATAAAAAATATTCCAACAAAAAAAATGCTCTGGTCTGGATGGCTTTAACCAGAATTCTATCAAATCTTCAAAGAAGAGCTTATTTCCATACTTCAGAAATTACTCCAAAAAATTGAAGATGAAGGAACCTTCCCCAAAATGTTTTATGAAGCAAACATCACCCTAATAGAAATCCAGGACAATACCCAACTGAAAAGGAGAAATTCAGACCAATTTCACTAATGAATATAGATGCAAAAATTCCCAACAAAATCCTACCCAATAGATTATAGCTTATCATAAAAAAAGTCATACATCATGATCAAGTAGGTTTCATCCCAGGGATACAAGGCTGGTTTAACATACCTAAGTCCATAAATGTTATTCACTGTATCAACAGAAGCAAAAACAAAGACCATATGATCCTCTTAGTAGATGAAGAAAAAGCATTCATTAAAATCCAGCATCTTTTTCTAATTAGAACACTGAAGAGTATAGGCATAGGTGGCACATTTCTTAAACTGATCAAAGCCTTCTGTGATAAACACAAAGCTAATATTTTACTGAATGCAGTAAAACTGAAAACTTTTCCCCTTAGAACTGGAACGAGACAAGGCAAGGAAAGGAAATAAAGGACATCCAAATTGGAGCACAGAAGGTCAAACTCTCCCTCTTTTCTGATGATATGATCTTATAATTAGAGAACCCCAAAGAGTCAACCACAAAACTCCTGGAAGTCATTAAAAAATACAGTAATGTCTCAGTATATAAAATCAATGTCTACAAGTCAGTAGCCTTTGTATATGCCAATAACAGCCAAGATGAGAGACTAATTAAGGACACAGCCCCTTTCACTGTAGCTTCAAAGAAAATGAAAAACTAGGATTATACCTAACAAAAGAGGCGAAGGACCTCTATAAACAGAATTATGAAACCCTAAGAAAAGAAATAACAGAGGATATTAACAGAGGGAAGAGCATACCATGCTCATGGCTAGGAAGAATCAATGTTGTTAAAATGTTTGTACTTCCCAAAGCAATCTACAGATTCAATGCCATCCCTATTAAAATACTAATATCATATTTTCAAGACTTGGAAAAAATAATTGTTCATTTTGTATGGAACTAGAAAAAACCCCATATAGCTAAGGCAGTTCTTAGTAATAAAAACAAAGCTGGGAGCATCAGTCTACCTAACTTTAGGCCGTACTACAAGGCCATAGTAATCAAGACAGCATGATACTAGCACAAAAATAGAGACATAGACATTTGGAATTGAATAGAAAACCAGGAAATGAAGATAACATCTTATAGCCACCTAATCTTCGATAAACCAAACAACATACACTGGGGAAAAGAATCCCTATTCAATAAAGGGTGCTGGGAGAACTTGATGTCCACATGTAAAAGACTGAAACTGGACCTACACCTTTTTCCACTCACAAAAATTGATTCAAGATGGATAAAAGACCTAAATTTAAGGCATGGATAAAAATCCTCAAAGAAATCATAGGAAGAACTCTGGAAGATATCAGCCTGAGGACACTTTATGAGGAGACTTCCATGGCAATGGCAACAACAACAAATAAACAAATGGGACTTAATTAAACTGAAAAGCTTTTGTACAGCTAAGAAGACAACAACCAAAGCAAATAGACAACCTACACAATGGGAAAGAATATTTGCATATTTTGAATCAGACAAAAGCTTGATAACTAAGATCTATGGAGAATTCAAATTAATCCACATGAAGAAAAAGCCAACAATCCCACATATCAATGGGAAAGAGAGATGAATAGAATCTTCTCTAAAGAAGATAGATGAATGGCTAGCAAACATATGAAAAAATGCTCCTGGTCCCTAATTATTAGAGAAATGCAAATAAAAATGAGTCTAAGATATCATCTAACCCCAGTGAAAATGACCCACATCACAAAATCTTAATACTGCAGATGCCGGAATGGATGTGGAGAGAAAGGAACACCTTTCCACTGCTGGTGGAACTGTAAACTAATACAACCCTTTTAGAAGGAAGTATGGAGAAAACTCAAAGAACTCAAGCTAGACCTCCTGTTTGATCCCTACAGTCCTACTGGGCATCTATCCAGAAGGAAAAAAAAAATCCTTTTACCATAAGGACACTCTCACTAGACTGTTTATTGCAGCTCAATTTATAATTGCCACAATGTGGAAATAGCCTAAATGCCCCCCAACACAGGAATGGATTAACAAGCTGTGATATATATATACCATAGAATACTACTCAGCTATTAAACACATGGAGACTTTACATCTTTTGTATTAACCTGGATGCCAGTGGAACACATTATTCTTAGTGCATCACAAGAATGGAGGAGCATGAATCCTATGTACTCAATTTTGATATGAGGACAATTAATGATCTAGTATGGTGAGGCATGGGTGAAGGGTAGAGCAGAGAGAGAGAGAGTAGGAGGGAGGAGGGTGGGGGAAAGGAAGCTGAGAGGGAAGGAGGGAAGGGGTGGGAGAAGGGAAGAACAGAGAGAAGGAAGGAGGGAGAGGGTGGGGGCTTCAGTGTGCGACACACCTTTTGAGGGCAAGACACAATTTTAAGAGGGACTTTACTTACCAAATGCATCAGTGCAATATGGTGTCTTGTACCCTCAATTAATCCCAACAATTAAAAGCAAGAATACTGTATTCTACATAATTAAGTTTGATAAATGCAGGAGAAACAAAATCTTTTTAAGATAAGAAAAGACTAAGGGAATTTGTCATAAGTAAATCTCCCCTACAAGTGCTCTGCACATTAAATAGAACAATACATACTCAACAGTATTAAAAAAAAAAAAGTAAAAACTCACACTTCTTATAAAACAATAACACAAGGGAGAAAACAAAGTAGCTAGAAGTAATAAACATGGAGACTGGTAGAGTATTTCTAATATTAATATTAACAGTGAATGTAAATGGTCTAAATTGCTAAAATGGATGGGGGAAGAAAAAAAAACCAAAAGCATTTTGTCTATAAGAGACCCATTTAATTTATAACAGTTCTCATAGACTCAAGGTAAAGTGGTGGAAAAAAATTTTGCAGACAAATGGAAACCAAAAATGAGCAGGAATAACTACTCTTATATCAGATAAAATAGACATTAAATCAACAACAGTAAAAATTAAAAAAAAAAGGCAATGATAGTAGAAGAAAAGAAATAGCAAAAGTCAAAACAGTACTAAACAAAACTGAAACAAACAAACAAAAAATACAAAGGATCAAGAAACCAAAAACATTGGTTCTTTGAAATGATAAATAAAGTTGATAGACGAATAGTTAGATTAACGAGGAATAGAAGGGAAAGGATTCAAATAAGCTCTATGAGAAATGAATAAGGAGTCATTACAGCTGATACCACAGAAACACAAAATATTATCTGAGACTGCTGTGAAAACCCCTGTGCACACAAACTAGGAAATCTAGAGAAAATGGATATAAACTTTTGGAAACACACACCCTAGATTGACTCAGGAAAAATGGAAATCTTGACTAGAGCAAAAATGAACAGTGAGGTTGAAACAGTAATAAGAAATCTCCTAAACCCCTACCCCCCCCCAAAATCATGATTAGATGGATTCATAGCTAAATTTTACTAGACAAACAAAGCAGAACTGGGACCTATCCTTCTAAAACGGTTTCATAATATTGAGAACGGGGGATCCTCTCTAGCTCATTCATGAAGGCAGCATCTCCATGATGCTTTAGCCAGGAATGACATAACCATAAAAGAAAACTACAGACCAAAATTTATCATAAACATAAGCTAAAATCCTCAACTTATTACTAGCTAACAGAATCCAATTACACATTCAAAAGCTAATTAACCTTATCAAATGAGTTTCATCACCAAGATAAAAGGATGGTTTAAATACACAAATAAAAAATATACCACTTAGAAGTAAAAATAAAAGCATATGATTATCTCAATAGATGCAGAATAAACATTTGATAAAAACCAGCATGATAAAATCTCTCAACAAACCAAGTATAGAAGGAATATAACTCAAAATAATAAAAGCCCGTATATGACACACCTACTGCCAACATAATACTGAATGGGAAAAAGTTGAAATCATTTCCCTTAAGAACTGGAGCAAGACACGGTGCCTGGTGTTACCATGTCTTTTCAAAATAATACTGAAAGTCCTAGACAGACCACCCAGGGAAGGGGAAAAAAGGACAGGCATCCAAATTAGAAAAAAAAAGATCAACCCTTTCCCTGTTTGCCAATGATATGATCTTTCATCTAGAGGACCATAAATATTCCTCCAAAAGACTTCTAGAATTGATAAATAAATTCAGCAAAGTCTCAGATTATAAAATCAATGTACATAAATTAGTAGCATTCATATATTAATAGCAGTCAAACTGAACATCAAATCAAAAACTAAATACTTCATCAAGGATACGAAAGAGCTCTACAAGAAGAACTACACAACAGTGATAAAAAAAAATCACAGATGAAAGAAACAAGTAGATAAACATCCCTTGCTCATGGATTAGAAGAATCAATATTGTTAAGTTGTCTGTACTTCCCAAAGTGATTTACACATTCAGTGCAATTCCCAACAAAATAACATTGTCATTTTTAACAGAGTTAGGGAAAACAATACTAAATGTCATATGGAATCAAAAAAGAGCCCAAATAGCCAAATCTATCCTAGGTAGAAAGAACAAACTTTGAGTCATCACTTTACCGGAAATCAATTTATTCTATAAGATAATAGTAACCAAAACAGCATGACACGGGTATAAAACTGACATATACATCACTGGAATAGGTTAGAGAGCCCAGGAATAAAGTCATATACCTACAACCAACTTTTCTAGACAAAGCAGACAAGAAAAGCACTGTGTAAAGAAAGCCCTATTCAATAACTGGTGCTGGAATAATTGCAGTATAGAAGAATGACTAGTCCTCACCATATACAATTATTAAATCAAGATAAATTCAAGACTTAAATGTAAGTCCTAAAACCATAAGAAATTCTGGAAAAATATGCAGGAAAAACTCTTCGAGACGTTGGCCTAGGAAAAGAATTTATGATTAAGACCCCAAAAGCAAATATAGCAGCAACAAAAAAATTAAACAGGGATTACTTACACTAAAATATTTCTTCACATGAAAGGAAATAATCAATAGAATAAATAGACAACCTACAGAATAGTAGAACATTTTGTGAACTACACATCAGACAAAGGACTACTATGCAAAGTATATGACAAACTAAATTAATAAGGGGAAAAAAACCATTAAAAAGAGGTTAATGGGAATGAACAGATTTTTTTCGAAAGTATATGAACAAATGACCAATAAACATATAAAACAAAGCTCAACATAACTATTTATTCAGACAAATTCAAATTAAAATCACAATAAAATATCACCTTACCCACTGAAATGGCCATTAATAAAAAGGTAAAAAGTAATAGATACTGGCACGCAGGCAGTGAAAAGACAACACTTGGTGCACAATTGTGCAACCTCCATTGAAAGTAGTATGGAGCTTCCTCAAAGAACTAAAAGTAGACTTAGCATTCAATCCAGCCATCTCAGTGTTGGGTATCTCCCTAAGTGAAAGGAAGTCATTACAACATTACGTAAACAAGATGGCTATACCTGAATGTTTATTGCAGTATTGTAATATTATTGTAATGCATAATTGCAAAGATATAGAAACAACCTAAGTTCTCTCTGACTGAGGAGTAGATGAAGAAAATGTGGTATATATTCTGTACCTATCACAGAGTGCTACTCAGCTATAACAAAAAATGAAATCATGTCTTTTGCAAAATCATGATTTTGCATGATTTACTGGAAACCATTTTCCTAAGGGAAGCATCTTAGGAATGCAAAAACAAATACCACCTGTTCTTACTTATAGGTGAGAGGTAAGCTGTGGTTAAGGAGAATCACATAGAATGGTATAAAGGACATGGAACTAGTAAGAGGGGATGGGGTCAAAAACTATCAGTTGCAATGTACACTAATTCTGGTGCTGATTTCACTACTGTAAAAATGATCCACGTAACCAACAACACTTGTGAGCATTAAATCTTTTGAAATAAAGAAGTACTAAGAAAGATATAAGTAAAAGTGTGAGAAAATCAAAGTAAATTTGACTATCTTAAGGAAAATGAACTGTGGCTAACATGTAAAGCTATAAACAAGCAAAATAAAGCTAAAATACTAGGTAACATAAAAGTTGAATCTAAATGGAATCCAGTTTGGTTGTACATAAAGTCTATGTTCTTCTCAGTCTTTTCTAGGTCACATCAACAAAAGTTTTCTAAAAGTGAGATTTAAATAATGTAAGTAGCATTACAGTGACAGCATATTTATTTCATATTTTGTAATATAGAAAATATGGTTTCATTTTATTCATCTGCAGAACATAAAAAACAGTCATCCTGTAGACAAAACCAGATCTCTCATAGTATCTCTATATACAAATAATATAAAAAAATTTTTCAATGTTTAAAACTTCAAGTTAACGGCAAATTTTGTAACACAAAAATTTATCTGAATAACTACTGAGTTAAAAGGTGAATTAAAAAATGAGAATACAAGAAAATACAAATTAAGTAAGCAAGTCATAATATACAGAACTCATAAATGTCTTTACTATCTTTTTAGACTCTTTGTGAGATAATTTGCATGTTATCTTTTGAAAAGTATTTATTGAGATATAATGGACATATCCTAACATTCATCCACTTGAAAGTATACAATTACATGATTTTTAGTATTTCTACAGACTAGTGTAAACATCACCAAAATCTTAAGCGTAGAACATTTTGTCACCGAGCAATCAAACTTCCTACGTGCTCATTCCCTCCTAGTCTTGGCCTGAGGAAATAACTAAACAACTGTCTATATTCATAGGTTAAGTTTTTCTGGCCATTTTTTTTATATGGAAAAGCCCATAAACAGAAGCACACAGTATGTAGAGAAATGGCAACTCAAATACTTCACCTGTTTTAAAACTGAGTCATTTGGTGTTTCTGCTCTGTTGTTGATTTGTGAACATTCATTACATGCTGGATACAAATCTCTATATCATATGTGGTCTTCAAATTCTTTCTACTACTCTTTGAAGTTTTTTTTTTTTTTACTTGCTAGTGTCTTATGAAGCACAATAGTTTTTAATGTTGATAAAGTCCCATCAATCTAATTATTTTTGTAGCTTTTGTTTTCAGTGTCGTTAAGAAGAAAACATGCCCAATCTAAGGAAGGTTATGAATATCTACTTCAATGTTTTCTCCTAAAATATTTATGGTTTTGACCTTCTCTTTAGGTTTATGATTAATTTGGAGTTAAGTTTTGGGGCACAGTGAGAGATGGAAGTCTGATTTCATTGTTTTGCAGGTGAATATACCCTGTCTCAGAACCAGATGATGAAAAGACTCATTTTTCCTCCTTTTCACCTTCGTGTCACCTTCATGCTCCCATTTTATTAAGTGTTTAGGGGTGCATATGGTGACTTTTCACATTTCTCTGTGGCTCTATTCTTTTTTCTTTTCTCTCTTTTTCAGATTGCTTAATTTGTATTCATTTATATTTGTCTTCACTGATTATTTTCTTTGCCAACTCAAACCAACTATTGAGTTCTTTAACAAATTTATTTTATTTTATTTATTGTAATTTCAATATCAGAATTTTCATTTAGTTCTTTTTTATAGTGCCTTTCTCCTTGCTTATATTTTGATTTGGTAAAGTATTTTTTATCATACCTTCTTTCTTTGTGTACACATGGGTATTTTTAGTTCTTTGAACACAGTTATAATTGCCATCTGAAATCTTTACCTGTTAAATCTAATTCTTGTCTCTGCTCAAAAGCAGTTTCATTTTCCACTTTTTAATTTTTTTACTATATGTGGGTCATAATTTCTGTTTCTTTGCATACATTATGATATTTTTTAGTGAATAGCGGATATTTTAGATACTATATTGGAGCAACAATGGTTAGTAATCCCTTCGGATTATTGTCATTTATGATGTTATTGTTGTTTTCTTTTCCATTTGCTTATTTGTTTAATGAGCTGTTCGACATCATTCTCTGAAGTCTGTTTCCCTATGTAGTTTGTGGTCTCAGATATCTTTGCTCAGAATTTTCCCCCTTGTTTTTGTGTTTTAGCAGCTAACATTCTGATGTCAGCATACACTATTTATTGGTCAAAGATTATGCTTTAGTTTGCTTGGTCAGTTAGATTTTTACCCTTCACAACTGATTTTTATGCCTAGGTTGGAGGCTACTTTTATGGTTGAAGAAGTTTACATTTCTTTCCACACGTTTAGTCAGTAGCTTGGATTTCTTTTTCTGATCAGTCATGAGAGGGCACATCCTTGGGCATGACCTTTAGCATGGAATTATTTCTCACTAAAACCAGTCTCCTTACAGCTTGTCTCTTCCACTGGGCGGAATCTCCGTGGCAGTGCAAAAATGGGGGTTGGAACTGAGGCCCCCTTCTCTCAGTGTGTGAACACTTGGAGTGAGGGTGGCCTCTGTCTTACTGGGACTGATTGCTTGTCAAGATTGGAACCTCTGGCCTAAAGATGAGCAGAGATAGAGGCAGTCAGGGTCTCAGGATTTCCAGACTGCTGTCTTTGAAGTAAAGCTTTTCCTGTATGAGTAGGAATAAGGCAGGGAAAGAAAGTTTCAGGAATTTTTTGTTTTTGTTGTACCCACCTAGAACAGAGTACTCCAAATACAGGCTAGGTGGTATCAACAACACCAGTGAAGCTACAGCTGTACAATTAGAACTGGAGGGAGAGGAAGCCGGAATGCAGGTACTAAGTGTGAGAGGTGGGGATTGTTGAGATGTGGCAGACAGACTCACCTTGTTCTGAGATTTAGCAGATTTTTTTGGGTGAATGTTTCTACACTTTCTGTATGCCCTTAGGAAACTATCCAGAGACTTCTAAGTATTGTTTTTTACTGTTGTTGTTTTTAAATTTCTATCGCTTAATATCTGTTTTCTTGAGTAGGTCTGTGGAGCTTTTCATTCAGCTGTTACTAATTTGGATGCTTTCAAATGGCTTCTTTCCCACTGACTAATCTGTCATACTGCTGTATTTAAAATGACACTAAACCCATTTACTGTTTTCTCAATTACAACCCTCCCTTATAGTTTCCATTTCTAGAGCACTACTGCTCAACAAAACTTTCTGAGGTGATAGAAATGTTCTGTAATCTGCACTGTTTAACATGGCAGTCATCATGAGATGTAGCTAGTGTGACTAAGAAACTGAGTTTTAAAAATTATTTAGCTTGAATTAATTTAAATTTAAACAGTCAAAAGTGCCTAGTAGTTACCATATTAGACAGTACAATTTTAGAGTTATCATTTTTAAAAAATGGAGGGGAGGGGGGATATTTGATGGAAGGAGGATAAATGGTGGGACTATTCCTATGGTTCATATTGCAAGGGCACATGTTAAATCTGTTAGGTATAGAGTATAAATGTCTTAACACAATAATTAAGTAAATGAGGTGAAGACTATATTAACTAGCTTGATGTAAGCATTCCTAATTGTATGTAAAATCAACTGATTATACCCTATAATGGCATCAATGTATACATGATCTATGTGTTTATCACTTAATAATAAAAAAATAAAATAAATCAACCTTCCTTCAGCCAATATAAATTGATTTTAATTCTTTATGGAAATTCTTAATATATTTTTCTATTTGATTCAATATTTTATAGTTATTGTAAAGACTATCTAAAACATGTTTTTGTCTCTTTCTTTTGATTTTTAAAAATTAAATCATTGCTGTTTACATTAATGCAATTATGGGGTACAATGTGCTGGTTTTGTATATAATTTGAAATACTTTCATCAAACTGGTTAACATAGCCTTCACTGCATAGTCATCATTGTTCTTAGTTATTAGGTTAAGGCATTTATATTCTACACTTAGTAGATTTAACATGTACCCTTTTAAAACGCACCATAGGTGTGGTCCCACTGATTACCCTACCTCCACCCATCCTTCCCCATTCCCTCCCGTCCCCCTCCTCTTTCACCTTCATCTTGGGCTGTAGTTGGGTTATTGCTTTCATATGGAAGTGTGGGTGCTTATAAATTAGTTTCATAGTGGGGCTGAGTAAATTGGATCCTTTTTCTTCCATTCTTGAGATACTTTGCTAAGAAGAATATGTTCTAGCTCCATCCATGTAAACATAAAAGAGGTAAAGTCTCCATCTTTTTAAAAGACTGAATAATATTCCATGGTGTACATATACCACATTTTTTTGACCAATTCATGGGTCGATGGGCACTTGGGCTTCTTCCATGACTTAGCAATTATGAATTGGGCTGCAATAAACAATCTGGTGCAAATATCTTTGTTATAAAGTGATTTTTAGTCTTCTGGACCAATTCCTCTACTCCTCCTAGTAGAGGAATTACAGTTTTTGTTTTATTTCTTATGTATTAGTTCTTTTTAATATCATGATGCATACATTTTTTATTAAATTTCTAAACTCTGGATGAAAGTGGTAGAAGCATTGAATGATAATATCTCTCTCCAAAGATAGCGAAATTTTCATTTGACAAGCAGATTACTTCCTTTAGTATATAGGGCATTAGTTTTATTATTAGCTCTGTCAATTCCAAACTCTAGAGACTTATGCAAGACATGCAACAACTCTGAACCTCACTTTCTTCACTTATAAACAGGCCTAATATTCATATAGCTTAAAACAAATATCATGAAAGTAAATAAATGATTTATGAAAAATTTGTGAAATCTGGAAGGTCATATAAAAGCAAAAGATTCCTATTAAGAATTCATTCTTTTTGTACATAGTCATCAATGTTAAATAAAGGTTTTGTTAGGTAGAAATTGTTCATACTATAAGAAAGAAGTTATTTTGTATTTATTTGTATATTGTGACTGTTTTTGATTGGTCCTTGATAGAAAAAAAGAGCCTCCCTGCCTTCTTAAGGCAATGCATGGTTACGAAATTAGCCATTAATTAATATTCCTAGAAGGGCAAAATGGGAACAACTTTAATACAGTAGTTTGCACTCTCTTGTGAGATTTCACAATAGTAGGAAAGAGTTGAATGCTAGCCAGAGTCATAGGCTATCGTCAAGTTTTTCTGGTACGTGTTCAAATCTCAAGACATCAAGAGAAACAAACTTTGGAACAACCAGTGGCACCACTTTTTGTTTATTCCCAGAAAATAAGGCCAGATTCTTTTTCGGTGGGCATGCACATTTCCTTTGTAGCACAAAAGAAAGATTGTTTCCTTATCTTGCATTTTATTAGTAGGAAAAATATTCTTTTGTGCTTAAAACTTCATCTTCCTGTAAACATGATTAACTTGAATGATTGACTTGTGATTGTGCCAAATAATTTCTGAATATCTAGATAAGATTAAAGGCATTTATTTTGCTAAACTTATGAGTTGCTATTTTATCATTACTTTCTCTATTACTTAAGATGAGAGTTTTTTATTACCCACTGGCAAACTTGCATTTCTGCTCTAAATTCCAGCGTCCTTGGTAGGCTTTGAAACCATATCGTATCTGAGTAGAGCAATCTTATCATTAAGGTAGAAAAGATTTAAATGTAGAATGATTTTTGTTTTTCAAAAGTAAAATTATTCAAGGCTCTTGCCTACAAAGAAATGGGTGTTGTTGGCTCTTTTCTTATTGATTAATTTGAGTTCTCTGTAGATTTTAGTTATCAGACCTTTGTTGGAAACAACCTGCAAAAATCTTCTCCAATTCTGATGCCTGTCTGTTTGCTTTGCTTACAGTGTCCTTAGCTGTGCAGCAGCTTTTTAGCTTAATCAGATCCCAGCAACATATTTTTGGTGTTGCTTCCATTGACAGTGGGATCCTCCTCATAAAATGTTTTCCCAGGCCAATATCTTCAAATATTTTCCCTGTGCTCTCAACAGGTGAATGGCCAACAAACATGTGAAAAAATGCTCACCATCTTTAATCATCAGACAAATGCAAATCAAAACCACTTTGAGATATCATCTAACTCCAGTGAGATTAGCCCACATCATAAAATCCCCAACTGCAAATGTTGGCATGGATGTGGAGAGAAGGGAACACTTCTACATTGCTGGTGGGATTACAAACTAATACAACCTTTTTGGAAAGACGTATGGAGAATTCTCAAGGAACTAAAAGTTGACCTACCATTTGCAATATCATCACTAGATATCTACCAAACTGGATAAAAATCATTTCACAGCAAAGATATTCGCACCAGAATGTTTATTGCAGCCCAGTTCATAGTAGCCAAGTCATGGTAGCAGCCTAAATGCCCATCTACACATGAATGAATTAACAAATTGTGGTATATGTATACCATGGAATACTATGCAGCTATAGAAAGAGGGAGACTTTAAAACTTTTATGTTTACCTGGATGGAGCTGGAATATATTCTTCTTAGTAAAGTATCTCAAGAATGGGGAAAAAAAGTTCCAATGTACTCAATACTATTATTAAACCAATACATAAACACACATTCATACGAATGATAAAACACAAAGATAGTCCAGAAAGAAAAAGAGGAGAGGAGAGAGAAGGAAGGGGAGGAAGGAGAGTGAGTAGAAGGAGAGTATTTGGTGGGATCTTACCTAGTGTGCACAATGCAAGGGTACATTTCAAAACAACTAAGAGTATATTATAAATGTCTTGCCACAAAAATAAGTGAGGTGATGGTTATGTTAATTAGTGTGATTTAAGCATTTCATATTGTATATCATCATCGTATTGTAACCCATTAAATGTATACAGTTGTGATTTAATAAAAATTAAATTTAAAAAATAAGAAATAGAAAAAAAAAAAGCAAATTTGTTTTTAAAGTCAAGTGCCTATCATAGGAGATGCTCTTTTCAACTTAAATCCTGGAAAAAGAGCTAATATTGACCATCCATTATTCTTCAACAGAAAAATTATTCCCTGTAAGCCAGGCTGCTAAGTTAAGAATACCTTTTAGAAATGTGTTTAAAATCTCATTTCTTTTCATGTCTCCTCTACAATGTCTTTAATGTGCTTGATTTGGGTAATAACATCCAGCAGTCAGAGAAGACAGAAACAGCTACCTTGATTATTCCTGCAACATACTTATGCACGAACGAGTCTTAATGCGTGAACAAAAACATTTCAAGGTCATATACTTGATCTCTCAGGTTATTCCTTTATGTTAAGCAGAAACTATGATTTTTCTACTCTTACCAGAAACATAACTGGTATGTTAAAATATGCTTTTGTCATAGAAACCTAAATGCATGTTAAGAAATAGAGATAAAGATCTATGACGGAGCAATATTCCTCTTGCCTTACATCAACATCCATCAACTATCCCAGGCAGCTTTCCCTAACAGCTGCTTAATTACTTCTCTGTATTAATTGCAGCTTCAGAAAATGCTAGAAAAAATAAAAAAGAAAAGAAACAAAGAAAACGAAGAGAAAATAAGAAGAAAGAAAACATAAGCACCCTGCTTAATGGCATGCCTCTGTGTGACTACTTGCTTGATAGGGCACACAGAAGAGAAATATATTATACCAATCAAACATTTGGACATGACAAATATCCTAGCAATCAATCTGATTTAAAATACTCTCCAACCACAGTTACCGCAATTGGAAAGACTCATTTCTTCTGGCCATTATTTCTAATGCTTCTAAAGAGATGCATTTGGAGAAACACTTATCAGAAGTACTAAATCAGCATTACAGATATATATCAAGGAACCAGATGAAGCTATAATTGCAGCCAATTTGTTTTTCAGATGAGGTTTTATTTTTTTAGACTTGATAGATGGCTGTGTTTTTAAAGATGATGTTGTATGTCTAGAATGGATTAACTCAGGAGAGTGATACAAATCTACTCCAAAGAATGAAAAAGTGGTAAAATGGAAGTTGTATGTGGGAAAAAATGAAGTCATAGAAAGGTCCATTTCATGCTTGACACTTAACAGAAGAGCCCTTCAAAGTTGTATAGTGACTAGAATGCTGGATAGGATAACAATGGAAATGCAGTTATCAATCTGGACTGGCATTGTCAGTGGGGAAATGTCTTAAAGCAGGATCTCTTGATCTTGGGACTATTGACATCTGGGGCTGAGTAATTCTTTGTTGTGAAGAGAGTCCTCTGCATTCCAAAATGCCTGGGTGCATCACTGGCCTCCACCCAATAGAGGCCAGTAGCACCCTCACCTGCAACAACCAGAAATATCTCCAGATGTTGTCAAATGTTTCTTGAGGAACAGGTACCCCTGGTCGTAAACACACAGATTTAAGCATTTAAACATTTTAGTTCTTTAATCTTTAAAGAGAGGGGCTGAGATAAGATACGTCTTTTCCAGCTCTAATATTTTCTGACCTGTCCAGTTATCCTCTCTAAATCTTTTAGAAATTGTTATTATCAGATAGCACCACAGCCTGGCTTGTTTATACCTTCATCTTTCAGAAATCATAGCAGTTTTTCCCATACATAGGAAGAGAAATCCAACTGTATATTGTGCCATATTTTTGATCCAAAAATTCACCTTGCTCATCTTCATTCCTTATTTATATAGCATCTTCCAGATGAGACAGTTGATCAACTGCCTCAATTACCAGGGACTTTCCTGGTTTTAGCATTGAAACTCCTGTGTGATAAAAGAGCCCCAGTCATGGGCAAACTGGGTCACTTCCTCCTATACCTTTTTCTGTGGCTGTGTATGTGTGTAGACAGGCATATATACATGTATATAATAAAAAGAGACTAACTTAATACCCATTGCTTTTTTTTGTTATCAGATTACTATAGTTTAATTCTCTATTGATGAACAGTTAGGGACTTTCCAACTTTTTGCTATTATAAATAATGTAATATCTGTTTCTTTCACAACTCTGTGAGCATTTCCATAGCATAAATTCCTATACGTGGAATTTCTACTTCAAACAGTATGGACATCTTTATTTTTATACAGAGTGTTAAATTTCTCTCCAAAATTGTTGTGTCAATCTACCTGTCCATTTATTCCCAAGATGGGAGTGTCTCTTTCCCCCACATCTTTGCCAAAGTGAGTATTAACAATATCTGTCATGTTTCCTAATCTGATAGAAAAATTTAAAAGTTGTTTTTGTTTTAATTTTCCTTACTAATTATCCCAGGGGCTGAGCATCTTTTCATATGCTTTGAACATTTGTAATTTACCTTATACTTTAAAAATTTTTTTATTTTTACATATAACATGTGTTTATTAGGTTTCCACTTTTTGCCTTCACTGAATTTAAAAGGCTTAAAATTTAATAACAATAACAATGTTTAAGATAAGGACTAGAAATAAAAACCATGTAAAGAATGAACAAAGATAAATACATTCAGAAAAGAAAACAGATGATTAGTGCATCGAAATATTAAGCAATATTAGTAATAATAATGCCAAGAAAGTAACGTTCACATTGTCAACTAGCATAATACCCATTGCTCTTAATCTACTTTTGTTGTTTTTAAACATTTTTCCAAATTATTACTATTTAACACTTAATAATGCATGTTTATTATCTAACTCTGTTAATATATCATAGTATATTGAATAATTTCCATATGGTTAGACATCTTTTTTATTTCTTTTTAAATAAAAATCAGTGTTCAATGAATATTCTAGTACTCGTATCTTTATATAAATCTTTTAAATATTTTTAAACTTTAAATTTTGAATTTGAGGAATAATTTAAGAGAAATATGCAACGTTGTAATATCTATGTATCTATTTTGTCATATTTGATTCCATTTTACATATAAAAAATAAACAAAAAGAAATTTAACAAATTCAGCTAATGTCTCCCCTCCCTACTTCCTCTCTGTACCCACTGTTCTTAATATGAAGTGTACCATTCCCATCAATGCCCCTGAACATTTTTCACATATTTAATCATCTCCAAAAAATGAAATGTAATTTATTAGGTACAAAAAATATCTTTTTGTTGTACCTTGTTTATTTTTAACCTGACATTATGTTTTGGAGATTCCTACAGGTTGATATATTTATATTGTTAGTTCAATTAACTTACAAGTAATGTTTTGTTTTATGATTGAACTTTCATTTTCTACTCATATTTGAACTCAATTTCATTTTTGCATTCTTTTGCTGTTACAATGTTGCATGGTTTATACCTGTACAAGTGCAGTATACTTGTACAGTGTAAAGCTCTGTAGGGTAAACACTCAGAAAATATGCACACCTTCAAATTCATTTCAACTATTTTTTTACTGAATGATAACATCAATTAACACTTGCAATAGCAATGTATAAGAATTCCTTCTCACTGCTTTTCTAAAACTTAGTCCTATGCGACCCTGTTTTTTTCCTCCTCCTTTCTTTGAATTGATACCCTATCCTTTATTCTTTTTCTTTTGTGGATTATGTTGTTTATTTTTTGAAAGTCTTCAGTATATCCTTAGGCTATTGATTTTTAATTTCTTTCTCTTTACATTCTTGAAAAGCACAAAGTTCTGAGTAATTTTTTTGCACAATATTTGGTGCATTATGATTTAGAGAGTGGTCTTTATTAATCAGTTTTAATTTTTAGCAACTTATTAAGGCAAAACTGACACACAATAAATGGCAAATCTTGAAAGTGTGTACTTTTAAAATTTTGAGAGGCATGTATGTGTGCGCACACACACACACACACACACGCACAATTGAAATCATTAGCACAATCAAGATACTCAACACTTCTCACTACAAAATTTCCTCTGTCCTCTTTGTATTTCACTTCCTCCAGTCCTCTGCCTCTCATCTCCCCATTCCCAGGCAATCCCTGATCTACTTGTGATAGATTATTATAGAGTAGCTTGCATTTTCTAGAATTTTGTATAAATTGAATCTTTGGTTTCTTAATCTGCATAATTATTTTGAGAAGTATCCATGTTGTTGCATGCATCAATAATTCATTATTTTGTTGCTGAGTAGTATTGATTTGAATCAATTTACCACTATTTATTTGTTCACTTATTGTTATAGATATTTGTGATTTGTTCACTTATTCAGTTATAGGTATTTGAGTTGTTTTCAGATTTAAGCTATTGTATTACAAGTAAGATTTCTATGCACATACAAGTCTTTGTATTGGTATATAATTTTACTACTCCTGCATATATATTTTGGAGTGCAATAGTCAGATTATATGGTTAGGAAATGTTTACTATTAAGAAAATAGCCAAACATGTACACGAGGGCTCTATAACTTTTTATTCCACAAACACTGTATGAGAATTTCAGTTTCACTACATCTTTGGCAAAATATCTATTTGATGTTAATTTTCAGTTAGTATGTGTTCTCCAATTTGTTCTTTTTGAAAGTAGTTTCAGCTATACTAAGTCCTTTGCATTTTCATAGAAATTTCAGCTTGCTGATTTTTCTCAAAAGCAAAACCAAAATGATCTATAAGTCAATTTTAGATTCAGCTTCTTGATTTTGATTAAAAGCAAAAGAAAATTAAAAAAAAAAGCAAAAGAAAATTGATCTATAGGTCAAACATCTTAAGAATATTGAGTTTTTCCCGCTCAATGCCTGTAACTCAAATGCTTAAGGTGCCAGCCACATGCACCAGAGCTGGTGGGTTCGAATCCAGCCCGGGCCTGCCAAATAACAATGAGAACTACAATCAAGAAATAGCCAGGTGTGTGGTGGGTGCTTGTAGTCCCTGCTACTTGGGAGGCTGAGGCAAGAGAATCCCTTAAGCCCAGGAGTTGGAGGTTGCTGTGAGCTGTGATGCCATGGTACTCTACCTAGGGTGACAGCTTGAGGCTCTGTCTTAAAAAAAAAAAAAAAAGAGTATTGAGTTTTCCAATCCACAAACGCAGGGTACCTTCTCATTTATTTATTTATTTTAGGATGTTTATTTTCCTTTGCACTATTTTGTAGTTTTAAATGTTCAGATCTTGGACTTCTTTTGTCAGATGTGTTTAAGTGTATTTCATGTTTTTAATGTTGCTGTAAAATGTGTTTTTAAAAATAACAGTACCTGATTTTTACTAGTACCTGGTGATGCAGGTGTCATTTATATATTCATCTTATACCCTACTATATCCAGTATAATGTTGAATCATTTTTTTCTAATCAATAAATTATTTAGAAGAATATTTTAAAATTTCTAAATATATTTCTACTTTCTTTTATTATGTTCATAGAATATGTTTTTGTGATATCAATTAATCGACATTCACTGATATTTTCTCTCTAGTTTTATGTTACCAAGTTTTATATATATTCTATGTGTACTTGAGAAGAATCTATATTTGCTAATGTTGGGAAGAGGAATTTATGTGTATTTTACTAGATGGTGCCTTTTATTTGTCTTGATTTCTGGCTTTATTTTTTTTAATTACATGGTCTATCAACAACTTAGGAAAAATACCATTTTCTTCTAGAAAGTCTTATAATTTTTGCTTTACATTTTACAGCATTTTCTATGCATATTTGCTAAACTATATTTCTTTTAAATTGAGTTTGTTGGTTATCCATGTGTTCAGAATTATTATATTAGGTGATAAATTTTGCCTTTTAATGTTATAATTCTTGGCCAAAATAATTTTTCTTTAATTTTACCATAATGTCTGTTTTGTCTGATATTTATATAGCCTCCTTAGCTTTAATTTACCTGGTATATAATTTACAATTTTTGACTTTAAACTCTCTGACTTTAAGTGTTTTCCACTCATGCAATTATATAGCTGGAAGCAATTTATCAGAGCAGCAATAACAGCTTTTCTTTAAGAGTGTTGCTAGTTATTTGTAGACAATATATTTTTACTCTTCATAGGTTTGAACATTTTCTCTCTCTTTTCTCTCTTGTTTTGCCTGTTTTGCTCTCACATTTGCTTTTTACTCTCTCGTTTTCTTTTTCTCTTTTCTGTTTTCCTCCTTAAATTTATGCATTAAAATATAAATTCTAGAAAATTCTTAATTATTATAAGTTTAATCATTTATTTTCCTCCATTCTGTCTTAATTTCTCAGAACCTATTATTCAGATATTTTCAGTCTATTTAAATATATCTCATCATTTTTATATTAATTTCTTGTGCTAGATCCTGTATGATCCAGCTCTTTCTTCCATGTCAATTATTTTCTCTTCATCTGAGCCTAGACTAATGTTTAGCTCTATCAGTACGTATCAGCTGTCTATGTCTATCTATGAATGTGTCTATCTAGAGACACATATGCATATGTATGTATTTCAATGGCACTTCATTTTTATAAGATTTATTTTATTTTCTTCAGAGATGTGCTTTTTCATAATATCTTGTTCTTTTCCTTAAAGTTTTAATTTTTTTCTTTTAAATTTTAATTAATTTTATGATGATTAGATGATCTTGACATTATAATAGTTTCATGGGGTTACATATCACAAATTGGGTATATCTAATTTAAACACACTCATGCTAGATTCCTTCCTCACATGATTTTAGTTCACATGTGAGAAAGGCTTGATTTCTCCCCACTGTCAGAAGACATTGTAGCTTGCATTGTGCTCTACCAGGACACTGTGAGTCATTATTAAATTTTATATGATTTTCATGAACTTACGATTTCCATATCACATAGTGAACATCAGATTCCCAAATCAATGTGAAGAACAATGCGGATCTTTTGAGGATTATTATTTTCCTTCTAGAGCCCATAGCAATACAGACCAGATGTGTATACACCCACTTGTGCCAGTAGGGATAATATTTTTCTAGTTTTCTCTTGCACTAGGGCTCTGGGTTTGTGCTAGTCTCTTTCACTGCCGACTCTGGGTTCATGCTAGTTTCAATTCTTTCTCCCTATATCATATCCTAGATGCCATACAACAGACAAAAATTCCTTATCCTTTCTGCCTACAAGAAGCCACAGTGTCAGATCAAAATTTTCTCACCTTGATTTCAATTCTTTCTTCCTTTACGATATGTGGCATTTTTCCTTTCTTCTGCACAAGCGGTCATGCATTTAATTTCAACATTTGATCAATATTTTTAGTGTTGTTTAAAGTGGAATAGGTCTTCTATTATTTTGTCTGGGGTATTTCTGGAATCTGAAGTCTTGCTTAGTAAATTCTTTCTTTTTTTTTTTTGTTGGCTAAAGCCCACGTTTAACCAAAGAGAGTATAAATTACTCCTTACCCAAACTAGCACTATTGGTTTTAAAAAGAGAACATGAGAGAAAGGAAAAAGTCAAGCCATATCCCAAGGTGGCCTTTTCTGGGGCTGCCAGACTGTTGGAGCATAGCTCAGTTCAAAGGCAAAGACTCTTCATGAGGTTTTTAAATATGGGAAAACCCAGTCATGGATATAAAGTAAACTCTGAAATTCCATCACCAACAAATTCGGAAAACCAGATGAACAGGCAGCTTTGGTCGTGGCACTGCAGAGCAAAGACCAAGATTCTTCATGGAAATCTGGACTCAGTGGCTGGCCTCCCTGACCATAGCAGTTGTGTTCCCAAATGCAAGGGGAAATGGAGGAAAAAATCTTCAGCCGCTTCCTTCAAGTCAACCAGAACTTTTGCAGAGAAGGAAGAGGAGGTGTATACATCAGAATATTTCATCCAAATCGCATCCCCAGCTGCCAAGCTTGTTTTTCCTGGCCAGGCCCTGGAGGGTGGACGTCCCTCAGCAAAATGAAGTCTTGGGAGACCAGAAGGCCCTCAGTGTTTGTGGCATTAGTTGATTTTGCCTTCTGACTGCTCCAGGACATCCAGCATCTCCTCAATGATGGCCCTTAGTGCCCTGCCCAGCTGGTCTACATTGTATGGTTTGCCCAGTGGGGGCACGTGGACAAAGGTTGATCGGCCATGGCTCTGCTACAGAGAGGTATAGTAGGTGAAGTCACAGAGATACCTTCCGGCATCCTGGGAGATCGTCACTGACACATCCAGGCCCAGTGTGGTGACTCTCTGGCACACAGCGTCCATGTCGGTGATGGAATCAATGCTTTCAGGACCGTCCCCCACGCAGCACTGTGGACTGTGCTTCTCCCAAGGGCAGGGATGAGCCTCTGGACTGTCTTGTATTCAACTGGAATTTCATACACATGTAGGTCCACACTATCACTAAGGCCCAGTTTTTCCAGCTCCTGAACTGCAATCCAACTGGCATTCACAGTGTGTTCCCCCAAAAGACCAAACCTCGTCACCACCACCGCCTTCGTAGGCTGCTCCATGGCGGGATCGGACTGCGTCTCCGACCTGCTCCGGTTCGGACGCTTGCTTAGTAAATTCTTAGCAGCAATTCTAAAAGTGAAATTGATGAGTCAAAGGATACATGCATCTTTTATGCTTTTGATATGAATGGCCAAAATTGTTTTCTGCAGGGGAAAAAAAAAACAAAAAACACAATATGTGGGGATGAAAACATGATGGCACCTCAGTCTATAGAGATCACCTCTGCTTTTTATCTCTGACGTGCTGGAGTCATTAGCTTCTGCATTTCCAGGGTGCTATGAAACTCATGAGGGCTACATTGACATGACGGCCTTGTCCCTCTCACAGGAGTTTGTGGTAGAGTTTGTCTCTGCTTCCTCAGGATTTCTTTTTGTCCACCTTGTTTCCAGTGACTTTGAGGCAATGCTATAGAACGCCTTTCTGACAAAGGATCATGGATGGAATCAAAGAAGGCAGGGGAATAAAAACACTTTTGTTAATAAAGCATAATATTCCCATATCACATCTAGTAAGGCTGTGGATTTTTATATTTTACCCATATGTTCCCGGCCACTTCTACATTTATAGCAATACCCAAATTCCACATCTCTAAATTAATACTTTTCTGTTTGAAGGAAGTCCAAGTGTTTATTTTATTTTTATGATATTTCTGAGCTACTTCTTCTGAAAGTCCTTGAAGGACCAAAATTCTGACATGAACAGAAATACTTCTTGCATTTCTTAAATCATTCTGTTCCAGTGTCCACACTTCTGTCCATCCACGACCTCTGTTACTTGAAGTTTTTTGCCAGTGGTGCTATATAGATATCCCCCATTTTTGATGTTTTCTTCTCTTGGCCATTAGAAAAATGAAACAAAATAAAATAAACAAACAAACAAAAAAAAAGTTTTCCGTAATATGACTAGCTTCCCTGAATTTTTTCTCACAGCATTTATATTGGGCCTTTAGAAGCTTTTAATCTGCTATTATATATCATTTTCTTTCATAGATTTAGAAGACTTCCCAAGAGATGAAAATGTTAAATGTTAGTGAGGCCTAATCTTACATTCTCTCAATCTCATGCCAGTCTTGAAAATACCTCTATTTTCAAATTCATATTCTGTTGCTCTTATACACTCTAGTGGACTTACCTTTATGTGGGTAAGTGCCCATTATTTGCTCAGTGCCCTTTATCCCATGTAGAACAAGAACTATTACTGGAAATCTATTTCTGTGCCCTAGAACATTTCAAGATAGACTTCTTGATCAAATTATAATGGTTAAAAGATGGCTCTGCCATGAAGAGCTTTCATGGATTAATGAAGTTTAAGTTACAATTACCTTTAACAGATTTTTTATACTTGACATAACCTCTAATATTCTGTTATATATTTTTATTTTATCATTTGAGAATTTATTAAATATTTTTGTTACAATAGTTTTGATGCACTATTAAATATATGGCTATGATTCCCCCAATCAGCCTGTGAGTTGTATACATTTCTGATATTAAATAAAAAATCCCCTTTTTTCTTTATTTGACATATTTCTAAATTTATCTACCAGAATGCATGAATGAGAGATTTGAAAATACAAGCAGTGCCCACTTTGTGTGATATGGTGTTGACTGAAACTTATCCATATTATGCACCACTTTGCATGGTTTTGTGGTAGATGAAGAATTGGGCAAATTGAGAGCACTATTCTCATATGGATGTTTTATCATTAACACTTACTGTGAAAAATAAGAACTGCTTGCATGGAGGAAGATTAATGAAGGTGGACTTCTCTGCTACATACATAATAACACACATGATAAAGTATTATAAATTAAATACAATAGTTCTGACATAATAAGAGAGAGCAAATACAGGGAAAAAATAATAGAAAGGCAGGCATTTGAGTAAAAATTCCAATTTATTTCATTATAAGCATAGAGTTTTTCCCTTACTTTTTTGGATCTGGATTGTGTTGTTGTCATCACTAATTCCACACATAATCCTCTTTCATTTCAACCACTTGCTTAATCAATTAATAGACTTGTTTATTTATAATACCATAAACATCTATGAAAAAACCACTCAAACCAAGAATAAAAGGAGTACAAACTCTTACATCTATCTAAATCATCCTTACCTATTTTCCTTTCACTGTTCACACGTAAGCATAGCAATGCATTTTGGGTCATTCTTTCTTATTTTTTTTTTTTAATTGGTAACATGTAACACATCTTAGAGTTGTTAGCTTGCTTTTTAACTTTATAACAAAGACATGCCATCTGTAGTCTCTGGACATGCCTTTTCACTTTATATTAAGACTGTATGTAGCTATAGGACATTTACTTTAATATCTATATAATATCTACTGTGCAAAAAAGAGCACAGTTTATTTATTCACTGTCTAGTTAATGGACATTGGATTGCTACCAATTTTTTTCCTTTTATGTTAAGAGCAGGACTACCAGGAAGCTATGAATATTCTTAGACACTTTTCTGGTACACATATGTAATATAAGCGCTTATCACAAAGATTCAGTTCTTTATCCCTCTAGAGTTAATTCAGCAACTTCCATCTTTTCAGCTATCTAAAAAGGCACCAAACCTTGTCCTTTTGGGTTTTTGTGAAAACTTCATTGCTCAGATATAATTGATTAAATAATTTGCCATTGCCAATCAACTGAACCTTCTGAAAAATTATCTGAAACTTTTATATAATTTTTAAATTATTCACACATCAACCCAGGAATTCCACTTTGGAATGCCATTATTCTGTTCTATTAAATGAAATTGCTATTATGAAGTATATATCATTAAAGATGTTTATTTCAGTATTGTTCAGATTAGTAAGGATATAAAAAAAAAACAATAAAAAAAATGCTAACGATGTGAATGCCCTTAATAAGAGAATGGATGGTTGAATAATTTTTGAAATGTTATGCAGCTCCCTACAAATAATAAATTTTTGAACTATTTCTCTGTTGGCATTCTACATGGCCCAGGTGAAAAAAGAAAGATGCAGAAAAAAATGTATAGATGACGGCCACGTTTTTGTGAAAGTTTCACTCTCACTAGCATATTAGAGTTTTCCAAAGGCTACATGATAATTGACATCTCCATAGATTAAATTTAGTTATTTTCTATTTTTAAAATATAATAAACAAGTAAATATAAATGAAGTGTTTCCCTGAGTCTTGTGAACCACTCTGGCAAATTAATCAAACCTAAGAAAGGGACTGTGGGAATCCCAATTTATAGCTAGTCAGTCAGTGGCACAGGTCCCAGGCTTGCATTGCCATCTAAAATGGGTCAAAATCTTGTGGACCTGAGCCCTCAATCTGTGTGATCTGACTCCATCTCCATGTAGTACCAGAAATGAATTGAATTATAAGATTGTTCACTGCTGAGTGGGTTGGTTGTGTCCGGTGTCAATAATGTTCAGTGTTGTGTGAGAAAGAAATGACATAACACTTTGACTTTTAGTTTTTTCTTCCTTTTTAGGTACCATATTGCATTGCTACCTTAAAGGATATAAAGAATTATAAAGGATATTACAAAGAATATAGATAAAAAGTCAGATGGAAGAGATGCATAGGGAAAAGTATGGAAGAAGCTTCTATGCCTTGTCTAGGTGAGCTAGTCTTCAGGAACTTCCATATTTTCAGCTATCTTGCCTTTTGGGGATTTTATGAAAACTTCATTACACAGACATGATCAATTAAATAATTTGCCATTGGTGATCGATTAAACTTTCTCCTCCCCAGAGATCTTTCTAGTGACTAACCCACATCCTGAAGATTTTTAGAGCACCCTGGTCAACAGTCATTTTATTAGGCTGGAAAAGACACTCATCACTTCAGAGAGTCCAAGGATTTTAGGAGTTGTGTGCTAAAAAAAAGAGTCTAAGATAAAATATGTATTTCAAAATATTATTGTATATTTCCCTCTAAAATATAAGATTGACATTCTCATATACTGTTTGGGGGAGTATAAACCAATCACACTTTTAGGAAGTATGATCTATAAAACTACAAAAGCTTTTATACTCTAGCCGAAGCATGCCCTCTTTTCTTCATGCAGCCAATAGGTATATTAATGTCAACTTGAGTTTGCAGCAAAAGAAGCATAACTACTTTTACAGAAGCACTATATGTAACCACAAGAGTGAGAAGGATAGAAGCGTTCATGTTACCCTAGCTACATTAGAAGAATGAAGACAACTGGTTTGGGGATAAAGAAAGGGAGAATTATTAATCTGATGGCAAATGATGAAAATGTCAGATTCCCATATTAAAGTATTAAAATCCTAACATAAGCAGAAATACAGAGCTTTTAAAGGGAGGGTTTTTAGCTGTAAGCTATTGATTTGATAATTCTGATCCATCTTATCTTCAGGGAAGACAATCTCACAATATCCCTCCCTGGCTCTCTGGACCTCTACCAGGCAAGCTCTCCACCTGGTCATTTACCTCAGACAGGGTTGCTAAGCCATCTTCTGTGGTACAGAGAGCAAAGGACATGCCTGTTCCTCCTGATCATTGGCCCATGGTAAGAATGTAGGTTGTACAAAAAAGAGAAGGAAGTTTAGAGAGACAGAAGATATTTTTAGTCCCTTTCCAGACCATTCTCTCTGTTACATTTTATAAATAGAATAATAATAGACATTTATGGACTGTCCATTCAGTGGACTATTATGAAAGCAATGAAAATAGATGATGTCAATTCTGTGGGTGTTTCTATGGACAACAGTCCAAAGTACAATTATTATACTTATGATTATCATTTTTTTGTTGTTGTTGCAGATGTCATTGTTCTTTAGCTGGCCTGGGCTGGTTTGAACCCATCAGCCTCGGTGTATGTGGCTGGCACCTTAACCACTGTGCCACAGGCGCTGAATCTCAATTATCATTATTATACTCCAAATATCTAAGTAAGTTTCAGGACAGTATATATGTATTTCAAGAAGAATGAATATATGCACAAATTTTATCACATGAATAAATGTGTATGGGGGAATATGAGTTGAGTGTGTAAGACTGAGTATCTGTTTTCTGGAAGGATATTCAAGAACCAATTAATAGTGATTATTTTTAGCAATGATAAAGGTTGACTCATGGGGGCTGCTTGGTGTTTGCTTCACATTTACCTACCTTGTTTGAATTTTTCAAATCATAACATTACTTTTAGTAATACATTTTTTAAAGTAATCTTTTTCTTACTCAGAAAGTATCAATGTAAAGACTATCTCCTTTTAGGATTTTGTCTTCAGGAAGACATAGTTACATTAGACATTGTTAAAGTAATCCTCAGACCAAAAGACAAAATGAACTTCCTAAGGCTAACTCAGGTGCTCCACATTAAATCAGAACCAGGTGGCCATGTCTAGATGAGCGAGTATGTATTCTGTGTTCTCAGGAAAATGTAGAATTATCATGGGACCTCCCTCTCAGTAATCCAGTCAAACCAGTTCTTCTCCAGGCAAACAAAATGATGCCTGACCTTCATCTCCAGCCTTTGGAAGGAACAGCTGATAGAGACTTCTGGTTTTGAGATTGGAAAGCACCCAATCAGAGCTCACCTCCCCTGATCAATCAAGGCTCAGCTATATTGACCAATCAAACCTCAATTGCTTTAACCAATCAGAACTTAAAAAATATCAACCCTTATTTGCATAAGTGGGTCTGATTGGAAACCAGGGTGGAAACCTTCACCATAAAATCCTAGAATTCTGCTTTTGGTCTCTGGACCATGTCTTTTGTTGTACACCCAGTGGGTGGCTTTCCCAGCTTGCAAGCTGTTCCCTAGAATAAAGTGTCTTGCCTCCAAATCTCTTGTAAGAGAACATTTGCTCTCAACACAAAGAACTTCTTCAAAGACAGTAAAAAAATAATAGAGGTGGGTTTGTTCTATGATAAATTTCAACTAAGAAGCATTTTTAATCATAAATTAAATGCAAATCTTTTAATCCATGCTGCTGTAGGCACCTGAAGATGAGCTACTATAGAACATACAAACCTCAAAATTTGCCAGTATGAGCTCAAATATCTTTAGTCCAGGCCTACAGCAAGAATAGGATAAAGTTGAGGAAGCAGTATTCAGAGGAGCTTGGAAAGACAGGAGGAAGAAAAACCCTACCAAAAAATTCCCCTCCAGGCATTGATTATATTTCATAGTTCTGATAGAACATATGTTGGGGACAGAGTGACAGGCATAAGGGGGAAAACCAATCAGAAACTAAAGAAGAATAAAGCAGCATTTTACATGAGTGATGGTAGAAGCATTTTCTCTGTCTAAAGATCTAATATTTATTGAGAATTCACTCTTATCTTTGGCCAAAAAATTGATGGAGATTATAAAATTATAATTATAATATTATATAATCTAGCAACAATTGTATGCTATTATGTATATTACAAATTGTCTGATGTTATAGATAATATTCTATTAACTATATCAAGTATTATCTAATGTAAGTTGATATTATATTATTATAGCTTCAAATCTGCCCAATTATTGCTTCTTAATAGCTCTTTCAGGGCGATAGGATTTCTTTTTGAGAGGAGGAAACAGAATCTCTGAAAAATTGAAAACTTGTTCAAGGTTTCATGGCTAGTAAGTGGTAGGGATAGATCCTTAATTTCAAAGTCCTTAAAAATTTCACTACAACTTTCATTTAAAGAAAACATATTCTTCTATATAATATAGCACAGGGGGCAGAGTGGCCTATTTCCCTATTATATCCACCAAACTTATACAACAATTCCAAATTTTGTGTCTTATATTCAATCACATTTTAATATTACTTATCTAATGTTCTCATTAAATTTGAATTCTTAGGTCAGCACTTGCAAACATTTCCCGAACCCTTCCTGTGTCCAGGGCATTGGACAAGAGGCTATCTATATAAATTAAAATGAAAAATGATCCATGCTTTAAAGAGGCTAATCATTGATTTTATGAATCAGTAAACATATAGAAAAAACAATAGTTCCTTGAGCAGAAAATAGCAAGTGCTGAATAAAAGTACACAGTGAGAAGGTAACATCAAAGTTCAGAGAAATAAAACTTTTTTTTTTATGGGTCTTTTATTTATTTTTTAAAATTAAATCATAGCTGTGTACATTAATGCAA
This sequence comes from Arctocebus calabarensis, assembly GCA_963573935.1. Taxonomy (NCBI): domain Eukaryota; kingdom Metazoa; phylum Chordata; class Mammalia; order Primates; family Lorisidae; genus Arctocebus; species Arctocebus calabarensis. Next base: position 70,578 of record CAUYON010143169.1, on the reverse strand, counting down.
TCATGGGGTGCAATGGGCTGGTTTTATATACAGTGTAAAATATTTTCATCAAACTGGTTAACATGGCCTTCACAGCACCCTCTTAGTTATCATGTTAAGACATTTATATTTTATATTTAGTAAATTTCACATCTACCCTTGTAAGATGCACCTTAGGTGTGGTCCCACCAATTACCCTCCTTCCACCCATACTCCAAATTTTGTTAAGCTTTGTTGTCTTGGGCCTTAATATTTCTCAGCCTCAGTTTCTTCACCTGCAGAGTGGAGCGTTGTGAGAATTTAGTCACATAACATGAATAAAGCATAAAGTGCCTGACATATAGAGACAACTTACTAAACAAACACTATTATAGGTATTTTCTACTCTTCTTCCATTTCTCCTCTCTATTTTCTCCTTCATCTTTCCTGAAGTCAGAGATTAAATTACATGAAAAGCTCAGTCAGACTTTGAGGATGATAAAGAGAAATGGAAAGTCATGGAGACTGAACATCTGACACAGGAAAGGAGGCAAATGAGTGTATTTCTAATATCAAATTTAGAATACAATGAAATATTGAAGAGTCAGGCTTATATAAAATTCTATGAACATATTCCACATTGGAGTTTACGTGTGTTATTTGGGTCATGAGAATGCGCAATAATTAGCATGCCCTCCCCACCTTCTTTTACTCTGGCTCTGAACTAAGTGAGAAATTAAAAACAAAACCTAAACAGCAAGATAGATGAAAGCCTTGGCAATTGCTGCTATTCCTGAGAATTAAAGGCTGAGTTGAAAGATTTAATTCAGTGTGATAACTAAATAAGCTTTCTACCTACTTGGTCGTGGTCATGCTGCATAGGATACAGCAGCTGAGAGAAACCAAGAGCCACAATTCGTGTGGAGTGGGAAACCTAGACAGGAAGTGAGCAGAAGGAACAGTGGAGTTGTTCAAGCCTCGTTCGTTTCTAAACTTGCCAATCAGAGTACTACTTCCACCTCTTTGGGGCAGAAGAGCAGGAGACTGTAAGAGGACTGGGGATTTTAGGAAATTCTCTCTTAACAAAACCAGAGGGACTCGGGGAGAGGTACACTCACATGCACACACACATACACACGTGCATGCACACATAGACACATGCATACACATACACATACACACATGCACACATTCTGAAGATAGCTGCAGTGAAAGCCAAGAACTTGCATGGATATCCAATTCAACTGTCCTGTTGGGGAGAATTGATCCAGGATGAAGAAAGAAAATTCAGACAAGCTAGAAAGGAAAGACTATCAGCTGCTGAGTTATCCTTGCAGAAGATTTTATCCCCTTCCTTGATTCAATAGCAGTTTGCTGGACAGCTTACCTTTTTTTTTTTTTTTTAAGAAATTAAATCAATTCTGAGGGCTGTCTGCTTGCTCTACTTACTGTGTTCTTGGCTGTACAGAAGCTTTTTAGTTTCATCAAGTCCCAGTAGTGTATTTTTGATACTGCTTCAATTGCCTGGGGGGTCCTCCTCATAAAGTATTCGCCCAGGCCAATTCTTTCAAGAGTTTTCCCTGCACTTTCTTCTAGTATTTTTATAGTTTTATGTCTTAAGTTTAAATCTTTAATCCAGTGTGAGTCTATCTTCATTAGTGGTGAAAGGTGTGGGTTCAATTTCAGTCTTCTACAGATCGCCAGCCAGGTCTCCCAGCACCATTTGTTAAATAAGGAGTCTTTTCCCCACTAAATGTTTTTTATTGACTTGTTGAAGATCAAATAGCAAAGTATCTCAAGAATGGAAGAAAAAGTATCCAATGTATACAGCCGTACTATGAAGCTAATTTATAGCTTTCATATGAAGGCTATAACCCCATTATAGCACAAGAAGACCAGGAAAGTGGTAAGGGAGGGAAGGGGAGGGGAGGGTGGGTGGAGAGAGCATAAATGGTGGGATCACACTTATGGTGCATCTTAGAAGGGACAGGTGTAACCTACTAAATGCAGAACATAAATGTTTTCACACAATAAATGAGAAAATCCCATGAAAGTTTTTTCAAACAGCTGTATGAAAAAAGTATCCAATGTATACACCCCTAATATGAAGCAAATTTGTATCTTTCAAGGGAAGGCTACAACCCAATTATTGCACAAGAAGACAGGGAAAGGGGAGAGGGTGGGTTGGGGAGGGAGAGGGGGAGAGAGGATAAAGGGTGAGATCACCCTTGTGGTCCATATTTGAAGGGTCAGGAGAAAACTTCTAAATACGGGTCAAAAATGTTTTCACATAGTAAATGAGAAAATCTCATGAATGTTATGTCAATCAGGTTGATGAAAATATCTCAGATTGTATGTGAAGCCCACACACTGTACCCCATGATTGCACTGATGTACACAGCTATGATTTAGTAAAAAGTAAAAAAAGAAATTAAATCAAAATGTTTAAGTTAGTTTCCTTTAATTTAGATGTGCTTAGAGTTTTTCGTAACCTTGTAGTATCTCTATTTCCTTAAAGATTTTAAAGTTAATGCGCAGCATCCATATAGAACAGTACATGATCATAAATAGTCAGCTCAGTAAATTTTCACACACAAAAAAATAGCCTTGAAATTATCACCACAATGAAGAAGGAACAGACTCCTCCAACTGACTCTTCCCCCTGCACTAACTACCCATAACCCTGATTTCTTTTCTTTCTTTCTTTTTTTTGTTTGGGATTCAGTGAGGCTATAAAAAATTAGGTTACACTGATTGCATTTATTAGGTAAAGTTCCTCTTTAATTGTGCCCCACCCCTAAGAGGTATGTCATACACCATAACCCCCCACTCCTTACCACCTCCCCTTTATCTAGTCCCTTATTGCTCTACCTCCACCTGTATTAGATCATCTTCTGGCTTCATATTAGAATTGAGTACATTGCATTAAAGCATTCTATAATAGACATACTCTTATTTGACAATGTGAATGTTACTTTCTTTGCATTATTATTATTAATATTGCTTAATATTTCGATGCACTAATCATCTGATTTCTTTTCTGAATGTATTTATCTTCATTTATTCTTATAAACACTGTTATTGTTATTAAATTTTAAGCCTTTTTAATTCTGTGAAGGCAAAAAGTGGAAACCTAATAAACACATGTATATGTAAAAATAAAAAAAATTATTACATATTCCTAATAATACATTTTCCTAAAAAAGTTTGACAAAAAAAAAAAAGAGTACATTGGATTTTTGCTTCTCCATTCTTGTGTTGCTTTACTAAGAAGAATGTGTTCCAGTGCAATCCAGGTTAACACAAAAGATGTAAAGTCTCTATCTTTTTTAATGGCTGCATAGTATACCATGGTATACTCATAGCACAGCTTTTTAATCCATTCCTGGGTTGCTGAGCATTTAGGTTGTTTCTACATTTTGGTGATTGTAAATTGAGGTGCAATAAATAGTCTAGTGCAAATGTCTCTATGAAAAAAGGATATTTTTTCTTCTTCTGGGTGGATGCCTAGTAAAGGGATTGCAGGATCAAATGGTAGGTCTAATATGAGTTCTTAGAGGATTCTCCATCACAACCCTGATTTCTTACCGTGCTCTACTTTGGCTTTTAGATCTATTTTTGAACTTTACAAATACTGTTACATTTGTCTCTTATTTTGCTTAATATAATATTTGTTACTGTTTTTTTTTATTCTGTCACATTATACTGGATAATATTCCATGGGTTGAAGTGTATGAGAATCACATTGTTTCATTCTGTGGTTGATGTTCTTAGGGAAAGCTTCCAGCTTGGAGCCATTAGAAATAATTCTGACATATTCTCATTGGTGTCTCCTGTGGTGCATCTGTACTCATTGCTGTAGATTATAAATAAGTAGTGATAGTCATTGTATAAAGCTGTTCCAAATCCTCACCTACATTTATTTCTAATAGTGTTCCTTTGACTATTCTGAAGCACAAGGAGTGGTATATTGCAGTAGTTAATTGTGTTTCTAATTTTCACTATCTGGATAACTAAAGAAATTAGGCACATTTCCATAAGTTTATTTACTATGTCATCTTTTCTAGGTTTCCCAGTCAGATCTCTGTTCTATAATCCCAACTTAGACTTTTCATTTTTCTATATGTGAAAAATTAGTTCAGATGTGAAATTTCTGTCAGTTTTATGTGTTATATGTATGTTATAAGTCACTGTGGGACTCGTCTTTTTCACTCTTATAATAATATCTTTGATAACCAAAGTTTTTCATTCTAAAAAATTTAATAATTTAATAAATTTTGTTAAAATGTATTAAAATACTAATAAAATTTTTCTTTTGTTTGTAATTATTTCTGTACCCTACTGAAAAGTATTTTTGTGAAAATTTACAATACACTGCTAATTCATTTTTGTGTATGATGTAAACATTTTAGTTTTCTTTTTTCCTAATAGAAATTCACTTGACACAACATTATTTATTAAAAAGGTAGTTTTTTTCCCCTTCAAGGGATATGAAAACTTATGTTCAAATAAAAACATGCATGTGAACATTAATAGAAGCTTTACTCATAAATCCAAAAATTTGAAACAACATCCTTCAAGTGATAATGGGTAGAAAGGATATTTATACAACAAAAATTACATTTATACAATATAAAACTACTTATCAACAAAAGAGAATGATTATTGATAGATGCAGCAGCATGGGTGACTCTCAAATGCATTTTGCTAAGGAAAAAAAAGTTAGGCACAAAATGTAACCTAATGTATGGCATTATTTATATGATTTTTCTGATATATACTTTGCTACTTATGCCACAAAGGAGTAACTGTAGGATAAAGAACAAATCATTGATGCAGGAAAAGCGTGGGCCCAGACATTTACTATAATAGGCGAAGTTAGGAAATATTTGAGGCAATAAATTGTTTTGTGGTTGTGATGGTGTGTATATAATTCTCTCTATATGTCAAATGCACAAAGTAAATTTCATTATGCATAAATTTTTAAAATTCTAAAATGTAAAAAAAGCAAACATCTAAAATAAACACTATAGTACCACCACAGTCATAAATTAGTCTACATTTGCAGGCAATATCTCTGATATGTGATAAATCACTGATTCAATTTTTTATTTGATAATATTTCTTCATTTCTTATTTAATTTGCAAAGGTTACACTGGCAACTGGGAGCTCTGTAACATTTATGTAATTAGGGACAATTGGAATTATCTCTCCTTTCCTATAACTCAAATTATTCCCTTTCCATGGCAACATGGATATGGAGATGTCCTGTCCAGATCCCTCCCACTGTCAACCATTTTCAGCTGTCACCCCCTTCAAAGTTTGTCTCAGCTGTACACAGCTACCTCACTCAAAGCTGTACTTTTCTAGCTCACTTCTCATGACCAACTGGGGCAGAGGAATAAAGGACCAGGAAATCAACCTAACACATAATGACTCTGATGGAGCCTTTGCAATTCCAGACCTCCTGATGGAGTTATCTGTTGCTGTTAAGGTTGTACTGCAGTTTAACATTTGATCATGGGACATCAAGAGATCATGGTGAACTGCCAATTATGACAAGACAGATTCTGTCTGGTCTGCTGATGGACCCATTATGAAATAGACATAGCTGGAGGTGGCACATCAAGGTCAGTTATTATCAGGATCAGACAGTCCCCCAAAATGTATGATGAGAAAGCCCAGCTTGTGTCATTCACTGTTCTTGTTTTAGCATCCTCCCCCAGCCTATACTTACTGCATTATGGTGATCTATGATCAGCTGATAGAAGAGGGATAAACCAGAGTTCTGGTTTATAGCTGGATCAGGTGGATATGTAGGGACAAGTTGTGTCTAAAAGTAGACAACAGGTGTATTGCTCTTACTTAGAAGAGGTCTTGAAAAATGGTTTCAGGGAGGTAGATTATCCCAATGGGTAGATTGTGGCAACACAACTGGCTTTCCAGCTGGCCTACTGGGTGCAGAAAGGCAATGTCCCTAGTGACAGAGATGGAGACCATTTATTAGTTTGCAAGAAATGAGTTGACTTTCATTTAGCAAGGCCAATACAGTGCTTATAGCATCTATCAAGTCCCAATGTCCAAACTGCAGCAATGAAGATTAATACTGAGACCCCAGGATGGAGACATTTCTGGAGGAGTATAATGGAGCAGCTGAACACCTGCTAGCAAGCTGAGTCTCCCCTAACCTAGAGAGGACATAGATCCATTTTAACAAGGGCAGACACATATTCTTTCTTTCTTTCTTTTTTTTAAATGGTTTCTACTCCCAAGGCAGGTAAGAACTATTATTGGTGCTTTTATTAGCTTCCAATCTTTTTCTGGGCATATGAAAACACATATAGGGGGTCATATTGTATATACAGTCTTGTGACCTACATTTTTCACTTCACAATATATAACAGAAGTTGCTCCATGTGAATAAAAATAGATAAATATCATTAATTTTTAATTTCCAATAATGTTGTGCTGTATGAATGTCACACCTTTTTAAGTCAATTTCATCATAAACAGTGCTAGCATGAGCGTATCTTGTAGGCAAGCTTTCACATTTGTCTTATTAATTCCTTTGATAAATTTCTAGAGATGGGATTTCTGAGTCAGGAGCTGGCACTCTGGGGGAAGGTCTTTTTTTTCTGGGTAGAGTGCCATGGCATCACAGCTTATAGTAACCTCCAACTCTCAGCTTAAGCGATTCTCTTGTCTTAGCCTCCCAAGTAGCTGGGACTACAAGCACCTGCCACAATGCCTGGATATTTTTTGGTTGTAGTTGTCATTGTTCTTCTGGCAGGCCTGGGTTGGATTCGAACCCTCTTGCTCTGGTATGGTGGCTGGCGTCTTAGGGGCTTGAGCTACAGGCACCAAGCTGGCAGACACATATTCTGAGCATGCGTTTGTCATTCTTTTCTTCACAATCTTAGCCAGTGCTACTTATCTAAGGTCCTGGGGAATGTTTCATCTAACAGCACTGGTAGATCCTGTCTTCCAATAGGAGCCTACTTTACAACAAAATAGTGGGCTTCTGATCACAGGATTTGCTGTTTATTTCACTTACTATATCTCCCTGAAGCCACGGGCTCAATGAAATGTTTAAATGGCCAACCAAATGATGCATGTGCCAGCTCATAGTCAACATCTTGATGGTGCGGTGCCCAAGAGAAGTGTTAATACATCAGTTTGGAAACCAAAGACCAAAAGCAGGAGTAGCTTTACTTATTATCATCCCTCCCAATGACCTAATGGAAGAATTTGATTATCCCATTTCCACATGACTGGGCTCTGGAGAGTTAAAAGTTCTGTCTCAAAATGAGGAGTGCTTCAGCCAAGGGACACAGTGACCAGCTTATTGAACCACTGTGATCAACAGGTTCTATCTGTATATGTAGCCCCCTACCCCATGTCTATGGATTTTCAAGCAACTATCCCTGAGTAATTGACCAATTATCAAGAAGATCCTGGAATGATATTACTCTGTGGGGTCAGGGAAGGATATATTTGGCATCTAGGATTTATCTGAGAACATCTTTGGTATTTCTTTTCTTTACTTGTGGTAAATAGGTAGGTGCAATGTTTTTTGTTTGAGAAAGGCATGGTTACAAAGAGCTCAGGTACCTCCAAGAGTTGAGGCTGTTTGAGTCATACCACCAGGTAAGACACTAAGACCAGCAACTGAGGTGAAAGGAACTTAGAAGGGAGAGTGAAATAGAGAGCGAGGATTATCAGTTACATTCTCAAGACCGGCTAAATTTGCAAGGAGTACCATTGGTCCCATTAAATTCTTTTTTTATAAGTTTCTTTCAGGAAAAAAGGTACCCTGGAATTCTGAAGGGGGAGCTGTTCTGAAGGTATAGGAAGAAAGGAATCAGAGCTGTGTAAGGCATAGACTTTGGAGAACACAGATACGGCCCATAAAGATCTCCCTCACAGCATGGAGGGACAGCCTTACTGTCAGAAGGGAGCCTTCAGTTACAAGCCTCTTCCAGAATTATTTCAGCTGTAGAGAGGCACTATTTCCAAGGACATGACCTTCTAAAGGTGGTCCATATTCAAGAACTGATCTAGGCAAAAACATAGTCTGGTCCTTTTACCTCAATGTGGTGCTTTAAAACTACCAGTGGTGTTGGCTGGTGTTGTTAGGTTGATCTGGAAGATCTATTTATTCTTTTGCCTAATCCTGTGTTTTTCTCTTTTTCTAAATGCCTGCTGATCTCAAAGGCACTTCTTAATAAGCATCCTGCATGCTTATTCCAGTCTATAATTGGATTCCTGGAAAGTCCAACCTGCCATAACATAGTAACCACTTTGAAGCTCCCACAGAACTCTTGAGCATCTGCTACAAACCAGCCCAAACTATCAGTCTACATAATGAACTCACTTTCTGAGTTATCATCCTGCCCATCTAAGAAGAAAAACACACACTTATGTCTTTCCCTTTCTATAGGCCCTCATCCAGCTCATTCCTTCTCCATAGTCCAATGTAAACCCATGTCGTAAGCATTTACTTGCGAAGTTCCTATATCATTAAAAGGGAGATTCTCTCATCTCTAAGCCTTTCCTTATGAAGAAATCTGTGTAAGTTTCTTATCATCTTTCCTTAGTGAAAATAAATCAAGTGCTGTATAGGTGTCTGAAGACTCGCTTATTTCTCAGCAAAAATAAACACGTTGCCTTTGAAATTGATTCTAAAAAGTTCAAATTATATTCATTTATTCTTTTAATTTCTTATGCTCAGGCTGGAATTGGCCCACTGCTCATAGTAGAGGTAATATAAATAACTTTTTCAAAATGATGTTATTCATTAATTATCTTATGTAAGTTCAGGTTGCATAATATTGGAGGTTAGACGAATTTTTGTTGTGTCCCATTGCTATATCTGTCAAATTTATTCCCAAATTTATTGAGAGTATTTTTTATACTTTAAATACTAAACAAACAAACAAACAACAACAAGAAAACCAGACACATTCAGGGCTTAAGTTTGACTTTTAATTTAGAAATAATAAATCTAAGAATTTCAACAAGACATTGACCTTGAAGAGAAACAAATAACATGATATGAAATAATCAGAAAGTATTTGACATCTATTAAAAAAGGCTAAAATGCAAAAAGCTAAAAAATACCAAATTCTGGTGAGAGAATGGAGTAATAGGAACTCTCATTCATTGCCCATGGGAATGTAAAAAGGTATAGCCACTTTGGAAAACAGTTTGTCAGTTTCTTACAAGGTTACACATCGTCTTACCATAAGGTCTAGCTATCACATTTCTAGGTATTTACCCAAATAACTTGAAAATTTAGGCTCACCCCAAACCTGCACACAAATGTTTATAATAGCCTTATTCATTATTGTCCCAAACTAGAAGCAAACAAAATGTTCTTCAGATGTTGGTTGAATAAACAAAATTTAGTATATCTATACAATAAAATATCATTCAACAATAAAATGTGTTCTGTCAACCCACAACAAAACACTTAGAAACTTTACATGCATAAGGCTTAGTGAGAATGCAGTCTGAAAAGGTAACATACTGTATGATTCTAAGTGTATAACATTCTAGAAAAAGAAAAAATATAGGAACAATAAAAAGATTGGTGGTTTCTAGGGACTCAGGGAGAAAGCAAAGGTTTGAGTGGGTGGTATCAGGCAACAAAAATATTCTGTATGATATTGTAATGGTGAATTATGACAATGTGGATTTCTTAAAACTCATACAACTGTAAAGAACAAAGCTAAATGAAAACCATGGACTTTAGTTAGTTATAATATGTCAATACTGGTTCATCAATTGTAGCAAGCATCCTATGCTAATCCAAGATGTTAACGGGGAAAACTGGGAAGGAATAAAGAGTGGCTATATAGGAATTCTTCATACTATCATTCCAATTTTTATAAATCTAAAACTGCTTTAAATATAAAACCAATTGATAAAAGGAAATATGTTTCCTTAATACTGTAAAAAGCATTTGCAAGTGTTAATATAAATTGCCTAATATTTTAAGATATACAGCTAATATGTACACATTTTTAAATCTGGTAGGAAAGGCAAGGAAGTACAAATACTAGGAATTCGGTAGTAGCTCAAGTTGAATGATAAAACTATCTTAATTCTAAACCTTGAAGAGGATAAGAAATTCTATAAATTCAATTTATCTTTTCATTCAATTCCTGTCTCTGCTTAAAGTAAAATGGCATCTTTGTTTTTACTAGAGAATGTTACAGATTTGATATAAGGAAAAGAGAGATTGGATGGGAAGGGAACATATAGGGATTTCTGGTTAGGGGGAATGCAAAAAGGGACATTCTAAGGTAAATCTGACATGCAATTCCATGAGGCATACCAAAAGGAGAAAGAGGAATAGACCAACTCATTGATGAGAAGTCAGTATGAAAATTAAAATATTGTAATATTTTAGGTTATGAGGAGTGAATTTGGAAAGCTCACAGTGCTCCTTTATCAAGCTTTTGAAGATGTTTTCGGGTGCAATCAGAAGGCACAAAATATATGATTCCAAATGTACAAGGAATTCTTAAATTGTAGACTAATTACAATACTCTTATGACCTGGACTTTTAAGAAAAGAGTGTAAATTGAAGTCTGGGTTCACCATAAAGGATCATGTTATGGAGAGAGATGAAAAGAAAGGAAGGGGCTCCATGTCCTAAAGCAAAGCTTGCCTAACTTTTTCCATATATTATGCCAACTTGAGAGGAAAATAAATAAACACTCAGGGAGCTTGGTGCAAAAATCCAAGAAACCACCAATGTGAGAGATATCTTTGAAGTCTTATTTTAATAATTCATTTCGTTTTTTCAGCCTTTGGCATATCTGCAATTGTTTTAGTGTGAGAACACTGGGGTACAATGCTCAGTAGGAAGTAAAGAGGACACTTGAGGTAGGTGTGTTCAGTGCATCCTACTGTGATTTGGGGTGCGAGTACCCCAATTTGAGAATAATGTACCTAGAAATCTCTGAGTTGCATGAGACTACAGAAAATGCATGAGATAAAGTCTTACAGATCCAATGTGCATTAGCGGTTTGATAATATACAATTAAGACTATTTCTTGTCAATAAAGTGGTAATACCTACTATTGAAAGTCATACGCTAGTTGTAAGATGTGAGTTTCATTTCTAGATGTAAGAGCTATGCAACTTTTGACCAATAGCTTAATGTTTCTGAGGCTTGGTTTCTCAACTCCAAAAGGCAAAAATTTAGACATTGGTCACTCATAGGGAACTCACAAATATTAAATATAATAGTAGATATAGGAGTGCTTTTCCATTGTTTATTATATCTAAATCCTAATTCTACAATTTTATTATCGTTAGGGCAATACTAAATAATTGCTTTCTGGGAATTTTACCCTGGAAGTGTGAACAATGTAACCTAAAAATTGTGCCCTCATATTAATTTGAAAACATTTAAAATAAAGAGAAAAAAAGGAAAACATTTCTTTCTGGAATCTATATGTTTATAAGTTGCCTTTTCAGCAGTTAGATATCAAAGGCCTCTTTCACCTCAGGAAAAGGATTTTGATCGCTTACTCCTTCCTCCTGTTCTCTTGTTTTCATAATTTCTGCTTGGGAAGTTGTGCTGCTGGCCAAGAAGTTAAGATGTAGGGTTGCACATAAGAACCGACCTTTCATTATTGCTAATGTTGCAAAAGCGGTTATGTATAGTAAGCAAAAAAAAAAAAAAGACTGAAATCACTTATTATTTCACTTTAAAATTATATTCATACTTATATCTGAATAAAGACATCATTTGGGTACTAGAAATTCACCAAAAATAAAGACAAATCATAATAAATTCACAATGTATATTCTTACAGCTATACTTAGTTCTATGTTCTCACTTCATTCACTTCTGAAAGAACAAATAAATTTCATCATCTATTTGATTGAAGCAAATGATCTCATCAGAATAAGATGTCTTCTCTAGTTTTTTGATAATTTACACCCAGTGGTAACAACTTTGACTAAAACGTTATTTTTAATTTATTATTATGTTAAAGTAACTGTTCTTTTATGATAAACAAATTATATAAGTGGCAGGTTAAGTAATCAACAAATATTTGGGATCAAGATGATCTATGAACAATTAATAATTTGTGAGTTATATACAATTAACTTGCACACAATGAAATGTTTGAGAGAATATCAGTTATATGTTGACAAAAGGTTGTAGAGAAAACCTTTTATAGAATTTTAAAGGTTATAGTTATTTCATTAACTTTCAGTGTCATGTATAATGAAATAATCTTTTTACATAAACAAGTATCAGTGCCACTAACTTTAATTACTATGACACTACTAATAATAATAAGGAAAATTTACTTTAAGCACCAGTGTGAAAACTATTTTAACCCTGTTTTTTAGAGACCACAGTTTTGTTTAATATACATTTATTTTCAATGAAAATATATTTTTCATAATTTTTAAATGAAACATTTTAATTACTGATATGTTAGCAAAAAATAGTTTTTATTTGACTTGGCCATAAAATAACTCTGCCTCTCAATTTCTACTTTGATCTCAAAGATCAATATCATACTGAAGCTTCAGTGATTTTAAAGGAATAGCTCTGATTCAAGTATTAGTGCCATTTCTGTGAGTATCAATTTCTTAAATCAGTCTTTGAGCATTTGCATTATATTTTATAATTTCTAGCCTTTATACTGTTTTTTTGTACAAAATTTCACGTGAAATCCAAAGATCATACCCTTACTTAATATGAAACTCTTTCAATTTCTACTTAGAGTAAAAGTGGGCTTTCTGAACCAAGAAGCAAAAAGGAATCACGTTGTATTCCTGAGTGTAATTCATGCAAATATAACCTCACTGTACTGGTTATCTATTTGTATATAAAACACTTAACACTTAGTAATTTAATACAGCAAACATTTTATCATCTCATGGGTCAGAAGTTTAGAGAGTGAAGCTTGGCAAATTTTGATTTAGGGTTGGTAAGGGGCAGAGATCTCAGAGGCCTCCCTTCATGCCTCCCAGTAGCTACAGCTTTATGAACCATTTTCTATCAGTGGAATATGGCAAAACTAAAGAGAATTTTGGAAGCATAATCAAAGCCTCTAATCTGTTGGCTTTAATTTAATCAAATGGAGATTATACTGTACAGGTCTGACCTAGCTGGATGAACGGACTTGAAGATGCGAGTGGCAGTGAATTCTGCATCTACAAGGAAATGGGGTCTACCGACAGGTAGTTTGAAAGAGTAGCATGAGTTCCTAGAAGCAATGAAACTTAGCCTTGATTTACCCTTGTGAAACTCTCAGCAGAAGAGCCCTCTCAGCTGTGTCTGAATTACATATGTTGTTCCAAGTTACTTAGCATGTGGTAATATTTACATAGCTGTGAAAACACAATATAGAGTCTTTCCTGAAGTTATAGTCAAGACATTGGCTAGGACTGAAGCCACCTGAAGTCTTGGATAAATTGATAGATTCTCTTCCAAAGTGGCCCATGCACATGGCTGTCAGCTCAAGATCTCAAATCCTTATGGGTGGCTAGAGGGTCCATGGGATGTGGAAGCCAGCCTGCTTCTACCTTTTCAGCCTACTCTGTTAACATCACAACATAGTAGCTGGTTTTCCCAGTGAGTGATGAGAAAAAGGGAATGAGGTGAGGGCAGGGAGAGAAAAAGAGACTTTGAATATGTGCAAGATGGAATCCACAATCCTTTTATAAACTAACTTTGGAAGTGGTATCCCATCCTTCTACCACGATATTTGCTGGAAGCAAAAGTCTATTCTACGCTAAAGGGGCTATCATGAACTAAACACTGATACTAAAGGGGTGGGGGGAGTGTCGAAGAATCTATGGATACATTTTAAAATCCATATAGGAAAGTTCAACCTTTCCCTCTGAAGATTTGATATTTGAGTCTATAAAATTAAGTGGCTGCCCACAGAGGAGAAAAACTCATTTCAGTTCAAGTAGTGCAGAGGAAGAACGAGGGAGGGGAGGAAGAAAGGTGTAGGGTTAGGTACTCAGGTCTGATACTCCCCCCACCCCTTGAGTATCAGTGCTCTGGCTTCTTTGTTTGTTCTGTGAGTTAATCTTTTCCTAGATCCAGATAAGGCAACTTGCAAGGTGGAGGGTAAGGGGTGATCAGTCTGAGAAGGCCTGTTTGCACAGGCTGTTTACTTCATTAATGTACAATTCCTTTACAGATGAAAATCTCCCCCTCAAAGAGAGATTTGCTATTCCTGTGTCTGCAACTCCTCTGAATAGCCATCTCCAAAATACATTAAAAAAGTATAATTGGGGGTGGCACATTTTATTTTCACTCAGCACTAAGCTCATATTTAGCTTCTAGCTCCATGGATTTCATATAGGCTTTGGAGAAATTATCATTTTGGCAGTATATTTTAATTTCTAAAATTAGTAACATTGACATCAAGCTTTGTTTTTTCATTATTTCGGAGACTTTGTTCCTTAAACTATTTATCTTAAAACTTATGCTTTTCTTTGGCATGGTAGTTTTTTTCTTTCTTTCTTTTCTTTTATTCTATTTTTCTTGACCCAAGGAGGTTCTAATAAAGTAATGTTCCCATCTCCAGTGACTCACTTGGCAGGGAAGACAAGTTTACCTGCCAATGAGAATGGGAGGGAATAGGTTTCAGGAGGTGGATGGAGTTAAAAAGAGAGTTGTTTCATAATTTTTGAAGCTATAGGAGTTCAATCTCATAAAAAAGCCCTGCATGTACATAAATTAGTGACTAAATTATACCAGATTCCATCAGCTTTTATAGAAAAGAAATTTACAGACATTAAAATATATTATAAACATATTCATTGGCTAAAAATAAAGCACATTCCCTGACTGAGGATATTTCTAGTTTGATTTCTCTAAACTATGTTTTCACATTAGGAAATTAAATAATTTTTGTTCCTTGGAGTTCAAAGTATATGACGTCAGAAAAATTAATGCATTTTCCCCAGTGCAGAACTTTATGTCTCTGGAATATAAAGCAATCTGATTTTAACACTAATTGTGTGAATTTAGCAACTTCTATTTAGCTTTGTATACCCATTTGTGTTCCCTGTGTACATGCATTCATTGAATTAGAAAAGGTTTAACACTAGGTAAGGCAATATGAAAGGCACTGGGGGTGATTTATATGATGTATACTGTTTCTTACTTCAAGAAACATGCTAAAAAAGCACTTTAACCCACCTCCATGAGTTAGGAAAGGCTTAGCCTTGGCCAGGGAATGGCACTTGATATTGGCATCATCCCTCCAGGTTCATCTGACTGCTGCCCCAAGGGATGCCAACACCTAAAGATGGCAGAATATATAGCACAGAATTTATTCTGCACAGTGCTAAGCAGAGAGGAAGGACAGATTTCTCAAATCCATCAACCCTTGAATTGGGGGTGGACAGTTTTTTTTTTTTTTTTGAGACAGAGCCTCAAGCTGTCACCCTGGGCAGAGTGCTGTGGCATCACAGCTCACAGTAACCTCCATGTCCTGGGCTCAAGTGAGTCTCCTGCCTCCGCCTCCCAAGTAGCTGGGATTATAGGAGCCCGCCACAATGCCTGGCCATTTTTTTTTTCTTTTGGTTGCAGCCGTCATTGTTGTTTGGTGGGCCCGACTGGATTCAAATCCGCCAGCTCAGGTGTACGTGGCTGGCACCTTAGCCCGCTGAGCCACAGGCGCCAAGCCAAGGGGGTGGACAGTTTTTAAAGATAGTTTGGTGGGCAGCAGTTTAGGCACTCAGAGTCTGCAAATTGGCTGATTTCAGGGCAGAACTGTCAGTCCCTCAGTGGAGGCAGCTATCTGGGTGGGTCAGCCAATCCACTGGAATGCGTGTGGTTCCTTGAATGGGGGTCTAAGACCAGTTGAGTTTCATGGTCTGAGTTGGTAAATCAATCCATGGAAATGCAGGATATGGAAGCTATCTCAAAAACTCCGCCTAGGCTACAAACAGGTGATGTTTTCTACGTAGAAAGTTAGGAATCTTTACAACTACCAGCTGGATCTTCTAGAGTAGAATTATAGAGAAGTAAACCAGGGGACAGTGACTATTATCAAATGAGCTGATTATTATGTTCGCTAAGCCTGTTTCTTCAAGGTCCTTACTCTAGTTCCTTTTACCCCTTCATCAATCTGTAAGGGTGGTTTAATAATGAATCCCAAATGAAGAGAAAATTTCTTCTAATCAGATCAATGCTGGAAGAGCATTCAGCCAGAGGGAAGGCAATGCACGAAGTTGAGGAGGAAGAGAGAAGAAAATCTACGTGGAAACTGTCAGTGGAGAATTGTGAAAGATGGGAGCAGAAAGCCAGTTAAACTCCAGGTCAAAGTAAGTCTCCCTACATCTCAAAAGAAGAGATGTTTTGTTTGTATAATGCCTACTTTGAAATTCAGAAAATGACACACTGCTATCACTTTTCTTCAGAGCCTGGAGTTATTATACTATTTTATGAAGAATGGCTAGTCCACTGCCTGTCAGCATATTATGTTAAGGTAGATTTAAATAAAATTTAAACTACAGACAAGATACCAAATTAAATAAGAATTGATGAAACTCACTTTAGATGAATAGGCTCCTCTGTGCAGTGGACGTCTTCTTTCTTGGATACTGTGACACTCCTACTTATGGTTAAGATCAAATGTTTGCTTGCCAGTCACATCTGCCTGTCACCATTTTCCTACACTACTCAGCTTTTATTCAATTATTCATTTGCCAGTTGCTTACTATTTCTAAAATACTGGGATCTGTTCTTTATTCTTTGGATATAGCAGTGAATAAAACAAAGTTTTCTCCTTCGCAGAGCTTAAAATCTAGTGAGAGGATGAAATATTAACAAAACCAAATAAATACATCATGTATGTTAACATTCACCAAGAAGTAATTTAAGCAAATAAATGGAGGGAGTGGAGGTTTAAGAAAGATACTATTTTATATAGAGAAGTCAGGGAAGGCCTCAGTGAGAAGGGGATGTTTGATTAGAATCCTGATTGAAGTAAATACTCAAAGTAGAGGGAAGATTAAGTTCAAAGATGCTAATGAAGGAAGATGCTTGCTGTAGCAGGGAAACAACTAGGTGACCAGTGAAGCTGGAGTGAAGTTAAATGTCACAGAGAGTAACAAAAAGTGAGGTCAGAGAGATAATAAGTGTTACATGTCTGGGGACCTCATACAATAGTGCGATGAATTTGATATTTTACTTTGAGCCAGAGGTTAAGACACTGAAGTATTCTGGGCAGAAGAGGTTATAACACATTATTTTAAAAGGATCACCTATATACTCTGTCTGCTTTGCTGAGAACAAGAGGCTAAAGGCCAAAGCTGGGAATCTAGTTAAAACAGGCAATTGATCATGTTTAGCTTGGATTAAGGGGGTAACCACAGAAGTGTGGATTGCTTGGATGCTGGAAATATCTTCGTGAGATAAGGAGAGAAGTTCAGGTTGGAAATTTAGATTTGGGAGTTGTCAGCATAAAAGATGATAATTCATTCCACAAATCTGCATTGCAGCACCTAAGCACTAGATGAATCCCTAGGTGCTGATGAATCTTTCAGTACTGAACACTTTGTGTTTACTCCTCCTTGTACTCAATGTTTTTAATCTAAAGATAAAGGTCAGTTCTTTTTAAACTTGAGTATACCTGGAATATCTACAGGTAGGATGAAATAATAATGAATTTCAGTGAACATCCCTAAGGTGGGAACATTGGAGTTTTCCAGGCTTTTCAACGTTAACATTGTCTGCTGTTAACCTGGCATTGCACCTCACCTTTTTATGGTCTCATAGAACTACCCTCCCTGAATGTTTCCAGGATAGTCTTCCAATATGAGACACTGACTAGAAGGGTAAGAGGAGAAGCCACCATGATTCTCTGGAGATATGTGAGGCCGTCTTTCGGGAGTACAATGGACTTGAGGTTTGTAGCATTACCATTGCTCACTGGGAATCACTGCTTCAGTGCTCTTGGCACTAATCCAGAGGTTGGTCATCTAATTTCAAGTTTATATATTGTGAATGTCCCATGAAGTGGGTTGAGCAGATAAAAGTATCCAAAACTAATGTGCAGTAGTGTTCAGTAGTTTTTGTAAGCAAAAAGTTTAAAACTAGTTCATAAAACACAAAATGTATCTCCCAATCATTCATGTCATATATGTGATATTCTTTATTCCTTTTTTTGTTTGTTTTTTTTTTGAGACAGAGCCTCAAGATGTCACCCTGGACAGAGAGCTGTGGCATCACAGCTCACAGCAACCTCCAATTCCTGGTCTCAAGCAATTCTCCTACCTCTGCCTCCCAAGTAGCTGGGACTACAGGAGTCTGCCACAATGCCCGGCTATTTTTTGGTTGCTGTCATCATTGTTGTTTGGCAGCCGGGCTGGATTCGAAACTGCCAGCTCAGGTGTACGTGGTTGGCACCTTAGCCCGTTGAGCCACAGGTGCTGAGCCTATGTGACATTCTTATAATCATAATGATGTGATGAAAAGAACTTAGAAAAAATTCAAAAAAATTGTTTTTTAATATCTTTCTGTATTTTTCAGGTTTATTATTTTTTAGATTAGAAAAACAAGTACATTTCATTTCTAAAGAAATTTTATTTTAAAATAAACATCTGAAAGAAAAGTATTCAAATGTTCATTCATTTGAAGTCCTATTGTACTACATAAAATATTTTTTAAGAAACTGATGTGAAATTTAAAGCAAATGTGTTTAAAACATAAAAAGGCATTTCTGGGCAGCACCTGTGACTCAGTGAGTAGGGCACCGGCCCCATATACTGAGGGTGGTGAGTTCAAACCTGGCCCTTGACAAACTGCAACAAATAACAACAACAACAAAAAAGGTGTTTCCATTTCTACTTCATACTATTTAGAACCTTTTAAGTGTATGTAGTTCACATCATTAATTTGTATTCTGTGCTTAAAAAAGAATTAAGTTCATCTTAAGTCTCATCATTTGCATGAAATGAGAAAAATGTGAAAAATTAGTATTTTGCAAAGAAAAATAGTGAAATGACTGGGAAGTAGATGGGGGAGAGTTGGAATGAGGTCTGAACAATATTTCTCCCCACCTCACCAACCTATTTCATTAATGTACCAATTTCTTGAAAGTTGTGAGCTCAGAATCAGGACTTGGCTATCCCACTGTGGTCAGAACATTTTATTATTCCAGTAGCAATTAAATTACCACTAAGTATATCTATTCTCAATTAATATCCTACTGAGATCTTTATTAAAACAAATGGACTTTTTAGGCCTCTTCTGACATATTAGTTATAAAGTGATGAAGTATAGCCTTTACTGTGTATTTCCCATACAAAAGTCAATAAAAAGAATAGATGCAAAATATAGTCCTGTGGTTACATTCTGAACATAATCCATATCTCATTTCTAAATATAACTTTTCTCTGAAACACTTCTGCAAAATTTGCTTGCAATATTTGTGGCTAATTTAAAAAGAATTGGTACTTTTTCAACATTACCACAAAACCATAGAGGATCAGAATACGTCCCTCCCTCCCCAAATATACATCACTTTGGAAAAAAGATTATTTTGAGCTGGAGGCCAATGAAAATCAACAAATGTAGCAAGAGACCTTATCATAGATTCACTTACATTACTGTGACTAAAGCAGAAGCTCCTGAGAATGAAGACTGCCACAAATTCTCTCTTGCATCCAAGTTCTATGACCCTGACAAAGACAGAAATTTGGAAATTAGATGGACCCACACAAACAAATCTTACTAAATCATCCCTTATCTTCCATTTGTTTCCATATGTATACCTTCCCATGGTTTGTAACCTCTAAAAGCCTAGAAACCTTTTTTATTTGTCTTGTTACTTCTCTACAAATATTGATCTTGGTTAAGATGCTGTATCAGTCCAAGTTTTAAACACCCATCGAAGTTACTCATTGCCAACCTTCTCTTGTCTTAAGAGGCTGAACATGGAATGGCAGTCTGTAGCCAGCTTTCCACAGAGGCTCCCATCCAGAAGGAGAGTTAAAGGACAGAAATTTAGCAAGAAAGCCGATGGTTCGAATCTGAGCCAAAGAGAAGGTTGAAGAAATCACATCAACCCTGCTGGAATGACCTATGACCCCAAGGATACAAACAAAAGGTACAGAACACATTGCCAAATGGACAGGAGTCCTCTCCCCCATTAGAATGGCTTGCAGTATACACCATACCTACATACAAACAAGCGAGCAGAGTTCTGATGCCCTCTCACTCTACCCCAAAGGGAGAGACCCTTTAAAAACTGGACCTCCTTCTCCTACTAGGGTGCCATGGCACTCTCCAGCCAGGCATAAAACTGTATAAAACTGTATATATTCTCTACCTGCAAGTTTGAACTCCTGGCACTCCCCTTCACTCTCACCCTGAGGTCTGGAGGTCTGTCTTCAACAGAGTCCAGATTCTTGGACATTTTCTTGAGGGTTGTGGATGGGGTGCAGACTGTTGCTGATCTGTGCTAATTTTCCAGCTCAGGAGTGATGAAAGGAAAGTGAGCTGAGAGGAGGCCAAGCGGGAGAGGCAGTCCCTTAAGGCATGGAGCAGCAGCTGCAGCGGCAGTGGCAGGAGCAATGGCAGTGGGGCTTGCACTCCTGGGGATGTTTTGAGGAGAAACTCCCAGTCTCTTGGGGCAGCCAGGGGAATCCAGGCAGCTTCTCTGGTGGCAACCACTGGCAGAGCGGACCTGTGGCAGAGACGCAGGACTCGGGAGTGAGAATATGCCTGAGGTGGTACTGCCTGGGGTGGCGCACGGGGAAGCTGGGCGGAGGCTGCTTTACTCTGCTTCAGACACACCTGGCCCTCAGAGGATGAAAGCTGAGACAAAGGGCTGGAACTCACAGACTGAGTCAGACCTATTTGCAGCCCCACATCTGATCCACAAAGGAAAAATTCTGCAAACTTGTTCTGTTCTATCAGCAACATCAATCAGGGACAGGGCTGGAACTGAGTGAATCGCCCCAGCCCCTATCAGTACCCAGGTTGTCAGGCATCACCACCCCCTGCCAAACAGTGACAGAGATGCCTGTGACCCAGGCAGGTGGAAACCTCTGGAGCATCTGCTCATTGGAGGGAACTGGATCACAGTTCTGCAGGGTTACCAGAGACTGGGTGTGTCAGAGGGGCATGGTGGAGAAGGAGGCATCAACCTCCCCAGACTAATTTGCTTGCTGGGGGGGGTCCCTCCTGAGCTCACAGAGTACCAGAGTGAGTTATACTAGAGCTGCCAAAAGACTCCTGCTATCTAGTTGCCAAAGACTTTTCAACTGTTTTATTTGAGGTTGGTGCTGGCTGGGACAATTGATTGGGACCTCTTCAACTGGGCCAATCACCCGAGGACTCTCCAAAGTGGTACCCTGGATGTGTGGTACTGGGAAGGTTTGATTTTTATTTTCCAATTGTTGTCTATGGGGTGCTTGGTGACCTAACTGCTGGTATTTCTCCATAGCTCAGATTTCAATCCAGAGGAACTGATTCTCTAGAGTAAGACAGAGACCAGCTGACAATAAGTCACAGCCACTTCACCCAACCACACCAAGAAAGCCCTCAGTTTTGCAGGCAGTAGCACTGTACGGGTCCTTGGCAAAACACTAGGGGAAAAGGTACAGACACCAATCCCAGCTTTCAGGCAAAGGACTGGTCAATCACTACTCCTAGAACCCCCAACCCAACTTACCCTTATCTACTCATCCAGACAAAGGGTGCAAAATAATCATGGGGCGGAATCAGCAGAAAAGCTCTGGAAACATGAACAATCAGAGTAGATCAACTCCCCCAAGGAACAATTTGGCAGACACAAATGACGATCCTATGCATAAACACATGGCTGAGATGTCAGAAATCGATTTCAGAATTTGGATTGCAAACAAGATCAATAAAATAGATGAAAAGTTGGAATTAGAAGTTCTGGGAGCATTTCAAAAACTGTCTCAAGAAGTCAAGGAATTCAAAGACCAAATGACCAAAGATTTTGACACATTGAGACAAGATGTTGCAGCCCTTAAACACAGAATCCCTCAGTAACAGAATGGAGCAAGCAGAAGAAAGGATTTCCGACATTGAAGACAAAGCTTTTGAATGCTCCCAAACCTACAAAGAGGAAGAAAAATTGAAGGCAAAACAGATCATTCTCTCAGGCTGCTCTGGGATAACTCAAAGAAAACCAATATTCACCTTACAGGGATACCTGAAAATGACAAACTGGGATTATAAGGCACAAAGTCTCTTCTTTATGAGATTATGAAAGAGAACTTCTGAGACACGCCAAGAGATTCTGAAATTCAGATAGCAGTTTCAGAACCCCAGCACGACTCAACCCAAATAAGCTATTCCCGAGGCACATCATAATTAAGTTCACTAAAGTTAACATGAAAGAGAAAATTCTGAAAGCAACCAGATGCGAGAAATCCCTTACCTACCAGGGGAAGAATATTAGAATAACTGCAGATCTCTCTGATCAAACCTTTCAAGATAGAAGAGAATGGCCCTTGACTTTTAATCTCCTAAAACAAAATAACTTTCAACCCAGGATCCTGTATCCAGCTAAACAGAGTTTCATTTACAATGGAGACATTAAATACTTTAATGATGTCCACATGTTGAAGAAATTTGATATAACTAAATCAACTCTCCAGGACATTCTCACACCTATCCTCCATAATGACCAGCATAATACTCCACCATAAAAGTTTTCTCACTCAGGAACTTCTTACCAAATTCCAAATTCCACAGTGACGAAAGGATTAAAAATGTCCACTAGATAGTTTACAAATTTATCAATATTTTCAATTAATGTGAACAGTTTAAATTGTCCTCTAAAGAGGCATAGGATGGCTGACTGGATACAAAAACTCAGGCCAGATATCTGCTGTATACAAGAATCTCATCTTACCTTAAAAGATAAATATAGACTCAAGGTGCAGGGATGGTCATATATATTCCAGGCAAATAGAAAACAGAAAAAAATCAAGGGCTACAAACTTATTCACAGATACAATAGGCTTTAAACCAACAAAAATAAGGAAGGATAAGGATGGTCATTTCCTATTTGTTAAAGGTAATACTCAATATGATGAGATTTCAATTATTAATATTTATGCACCCAACCAGAATGCACCTCAATTTATAAGAAAAAACTCTAGTAGACATGAGTACCTTGCTTTCCTCCAGCTCCATAATATTGGAGATTTTAATACTCCTTTAGCAGTGTTGGATAGATCCTTCAATAAGAAGCTAAGTAAAGAAATTTTAGATTTAAACTTAACCATTCAACATCTGGCTTTAACAGACCTCTCCAGAACATTTCATTCTAATAAAATTGAATACACACTCTTCTCATAAGCCCATGGAACATACTCCAAAATTGATCACATCTTAGGTCACAAGTCTAACCTCAGCAAATTTAAAAGAATAGAAATTATACCTTGCATCTTCTCGGACCACTATGGAATAAAAGTTGAACTCAACAATAACAGGAATCTGCATACTCAAACAAAAACATGGAAGCTAAATAACCTTATGCTGAACTATAGATCGATCATAGAGGAGATTAAGAAGGAAATTGCCAAATTTTTGGAACAAAACAACAATCAAGATATGAATTACCAGAACCTCTGGGATAGTGCAAAGGCAGTCCTAAGAGGGAAATTTATAGCACCGCAAGCCTTCCTCAAGAGAACGGAAAGAAAGGAAGTTAACAACTTAATGGGACACCTCAAGCAACTGGAAAAGGAAGAACATTCCAACTCAAACCCAGCAGAAGAAAAGAAATAACCAAAATCAGGGCAGAATTAAATGAAATTGAAAACAAAAGAATTATACAACAGATCAATAAATCAAAAAGTTGGTTCTTTGAAAAGATCAATAAAATAGATAAACCTTTGGCTAATCTAATCAGAAAAAAAAAGTAAAATCTCTAATTTCATCAATCAGAAATGTTAAAGACAAAATAACAACAGACCCCTCAGAAATTCAAGAAATTCTTAACGAATATTACAAGAAACTTTACTCTCAGAAGTATGAAAATCTGAAGGAAATTAACCAATACTTGGAAGCATGCCACCTTCCTAAACTTACCCAGAATGAAGTGAAAAATTTGAACAGGCTGATATCAAGTTCTGAAATAGCATCAACTATAGAAAATCTCCCTAAAAATAAAAGCCCAGGACCAGATGGCTTCATGTCAAACATTCAAAGAGGAACTTGTACCTATATTACTCAACCTTTTCCAAAATATAGAAAAAGATGGAATACTACCCAACACATATTATGAAGCAAATATCACCTTGATCCTTAAACCAGGAAAAGACCCAAAAAGAAAAGAAAACTATAGACCAATATCACTAATGAATACTGATACAAAAATATTCAATAAGATCCTAACAAACAGGATCCAGCAACACATCAAACAAATTATACACCACGGCCAAGTGGGCTTTATTCCAGAATGTCAAGGCTATTCAATATATGTAAATCCATAAATGTAATTCAGCACATAAACAAATTTAAAAATAAGACCATATGATTCTCTCAATTGATGCAGAAAAAGCTTTTTATAATGTCCAGCATCCCTTCATAATCAGAACACTTAAGATAATTGGTATAGAAGGGACATTTCTTAAACTAATAGGGGACTTCTACAACAAACCCACAGCCAGTATTGTATTGAATGGAGTTAAATTGATATCATTTCCACTTAGATCAGGAACCAGGCAAGACTGCCCACTGTCTCCATTGCTCTTCAACATTGTAATGGAAGTTTTAGCCATTGAAATTAGGGAAGAAAATGCTATCAAGGGTATCCACAAAGGATCAGAAGACATTAAACATTCACTCTTTGTAGATGGTATCATTGTATATCTGGAAAACACCAGGGATTCTACTACAAAACTTTTAGAAGTGATCAAGGAATATGCCAGTGTCTCAGGCTACAAAATCAACACCCATAAATCTGTATCCTTTATATATACCAATAACAGTCAAGCCGAAAAAAACAGTGAAGGACTCTATCCCTTTCACAGTAGTAACAAAGAAGATGAAATATCTGGGAGTTTATCTAACAAAGGATGTTAAAGATCTTTATAAAGAGAACTATGAAACTCTAAGAAAAGAAATAGCTGAACATGTCAACAAATGGAAAAACATACCTTGCTCATGGATGGGAAGAATCAACATTGTTAAAATTTCCATACTACCAAAAGCAATATACAATTTTAATGCAATTCCTATTAAAGCTCCTTTGTCATATTTTAAAGACCTCGAAAAAAATAATACTTCATTTTATATGGAATCAGAAAAAACCTCAAATAGCCAAGACAATACTCAGAAATAAAAACAGAGCAGGAGGAATCACACTACCAGACCTGAGACTGTACTACAAATCGATAGTGATCAAAACAGCATGGTACTGGCACAGAAACAGATAGATGCATGTATGGAATACAATATAGAACTAAGAGATGAACTCAGCTACTTACTGCTATTTGATCTTTGACAAGCCAATTAAAAACATTTAGTAGGGAAATGATTCCCTATTTATCAAATGGTGCTGGGTGAACTGGCTGGTGATCTGTAGAAGACTAAAACTGGACCTACACCTTTCACTATTATAAGATAGACTCTCACTGGATGAAAGATTTAAACTTAAGACATGAAACTTCAAAAATACTAGAAGAAAGTGCAGGGAAAACTCTTGAAGTAATCGGCTTGGGTGAACTTTTTATGAGGAGGACTGTCCAGGCAATTGAAGCAGTATCAAAAATACACTACTGGGACTTGATCAAACTAAAAAGCTTTTGCACTGCTAAGAACACTGTAAGTGTAGCAGGCAGACAACCCTCAGAATGGGAGAAAATATTTGCAGGTTATGCCTCCAACAAGTTTAATAACCAGAATCCACTGAGAACTCAAACATATTAGCAACAAAAGGACAAGTGATCCCATCTCAGGGTGGGAAAAGGACTTGAAGAGAAACTTCTCTAAAGAAGACAGGCGTATGGCCTACAGACACATGAAAAAATGCTAACCATCCTTAATCATCAGAGAAATGCAAACCAAAACTACTTTGAGATATCATCTAACTCCAGTAAGATTAGCCCACATCACAAAATCCCCAAGCCAGAGATGTTGGTGTAGATGTTGAGAAAAGGGAACACATCTACATTGCTGGTAGGAATGCAAACTAATACATTCCTTTTGGAAGGATGTTTGGAGAATAATTAGAGATCTAAAAATAGACTTGCCATTTGATCCTATAATTCTTTTACTAGGTATATATTCAGAAGACCAAAAATCACATCATAATAAAGATATCTGTACCAGAATGTTTATTGCAGCCCAATTCATAATCGTTAAGTCATGGAAGAAGCCCAAGTGCCCATCAACCCATAAATGGATTAATAAACTATGGTACATGTATACCATGGAATACTATGCAGCCTTAAAGAAAGATGGAGACTTTACCTCTTTCACATTTACATGGATGGAGCTGGAATATATTCTTCTTAGCAAAGTATGTCACAAATGGAAGAAATAATATCTAATGTACTCAGCCCTACTATGTAGCAAATTTATAGCTTTCATCTGAAGGCTAAAACCCAATTATAGCACAAGAATATGGGGAAAGGGGCAAAGGAGGGAAGGGGATGGGGGAAAATGGGTGGAGGGAGGGCGATTGGTGGGATCACACCTATGGTGCATCTTAGAAGGGTACAAGTGAAATTTATTAAATGTGAAATATAAACGTCTTCATATAGTGATTAAAAGGCCATGAAGGCAATGTTAAACAGTTTGATGAAAATATTCCAGATTGTATATGAAGTCAGCACATTGTGCCCCATGATTGCACTAGTGTACACTATTATGACTTAATAAAAAAAAAGAGGCTGAACATGTTAATGGACTATTTTTCTTGTTAATATTGTTTTTATTGGTCTAACTTGCAGAGTTCAAGCTGGAGAAGCCCCAAGATTTTTTTACAAAACATTTTTCAGGTCCTATTTGGGAACACTTAGGGACAACCTGAAAGTCAGGTTGAGAAACTCAAGATTGAAGGTAAACCTCCCACTTAGCACAGGGGTAATTTTGTTCCATGCAGTCTCTCTGAATCTCGGTTCTTTCAGTACCAAAATGCATTTGAAAACACTTTTTCATTAACTTGTTGAGATTATTAGAAATTATATATGTGAATAGTATGTCATGGTATACATATACCACAGTTTGTTGATCCATTTATGGATTAATGGGCATTTGGGCTGCTTCCACAATTTGGCAGTGATGAATTGAGCTGGGATAAACATTTTGGTGGAATTGTCTTTGTGTGTAAAATGATTTTTGTCCTTCTGGGTATATGCCTCGTAATGGGATTGCAAGATCAAATGGAAGAACTTTTAGTTCTTTGAGGATTCTCCATATCCCTTTCCAAATAGGCTGTATTAATTTGCAATCTGACCAGCAGTGTAGAAGTGTTCCCTTCTCTCCACATCTATGCCAGCATCTGAGTTTTGGGACTTTCTTATGTGCTCTAACCTTGCTGGGGTTAGGTGATTTCTTACAGTGGTTTTGATTTGCATTTCTCTGATGATTAAAGATGATGAGCATTTTTTTCATGTGTTTGTTGGCATTCATCTCTCATCCTCGAGAAGTTTCTGTTCAAGTCTCTTGCCCACTTATAGAGGGGATTATTTGGGCTTATCTTATTATTTAATTTGAGTTCTCTGTAGATTCTAGTTATCAGGCCTTTGTCAGATTCATAACATGCAAAAATCTCCCATTCTGAAGGCTGTCTGTTTGTTTTGTGTGTGGCACCCTTGGCTGTGCAAAAGCTTTTTAGCTTGATCAATCCCAGTTATTTATTTTTGGTATTGCTACAATTGTCAGGGGGTTATTTCTCATAAAGATTTTTCACAGGTCAATATCTTTAGACATTTTCATCATACTCTGTTCTAGAAATACCTGGATGGAGTTGAAATACATTCTTCTTAATAAAATATTGTAAGAATGGAAAAATCAGTATCCAATGTAATCAATACTAATATGAAACCAATATGTATACAATTACATGCTCAGATAATAAAATACAAGCACAAGGGTAGGGAGAGGAAGGCAGGGAAAGGGGGGAGGGGGCGGAAAATTGGCAGAAGGAGGGAGAGGATGTGGTGGGATCTCACCTATTGCGCCCATATGAGCATGTATAGCTCACCTCCTGGGTAATGGGCTCTTTTACAATTGGAATGTTACCCTGAAAGTGAGAACAATGTAACCTAAAATGTATAGTAATCTGAAATTTAAAAAAATAATAATAAATATAAAGAAATTGTATGTGCAGAGAACATAATGGTGTCTGGGACATTTATGTGCTTGGTATATTGGTGGAGTTCTTCCATTACTGTAAAAGATTATAGGAGGCAGATATAGTGCTCAGCTATGAAGGAACTTTCTGGAAAAGTTAACTTTCTGACTAACTCATTTGGAATTGTAAAGAAAGGAAATTAAGTAAGGCAAGTAGGGTGGGTGAAGATAACAATGATCTATCTAATTAGCATAAAGCTACCTACTGGTAGTACAAAGAGATTCTAATACAGAAACAAAGACGTGAAAGAGTGGCAATACACACACACAAGTTGTCGTTTATGTGCTCGCCAAACACCCAACATTAGTGTACCATCCTGGACTTCTTTTGAGCTCAGTCCTTTGTACTCAACTGTGTACTGAATGTGCTACTTGGATGTGCTACACATACCTTGAACTCAACATATTGGATTATTGCTCTTTCTCTCAAAACTATTTTATTCTCTGCATTCTTCAAGGCAATTTATAGTAGTATCCACCCTGTTATTTGTACCAGAGACAGAAAAAGCATTCTTAAATATTTGCTATTACAACTGTACTATCCAGTCAGCCTTTACATTCAGAAGCATCTGCCTCCTAAATGCTTAGCCAGTCTACCCACTTCTTTCCAACTCCTCCATTATCATTGTGCTCTAATTCACACATAGCTTTTACCCGAACTAATGCAATAATGCTATCCTAACTAATAATTCTCCTGTCCCACTCCAAACCATACTTTAAAATACCTTAGAATATTTTTTCTTTAATCTAAAGAGTTATTTGGTTATGTTATATCATATTTGGCTCTTATAAGTCTTCCATGGTGTCCATTGCTTCTGTGATAAAGCCTTAAATCTCAGCACAGCTTAAAATTTCTCAGTTTTTAAAAATGTCTAGGAAAATTGTATACATTTGGAGGCACAGCATCTCAGAAGAACATATCTGTTAGAACATAGTGATCTTAATGAGAGTTGCTTTGATATGAAAGGGCAACGTAGAACTAGTTAAGGACTACCCTGTTCTTTACTTCACTTTAACTACCCTGTTCTTTACTTCACTTTAAAAAATAAGCATCATAGGTTTCTACTTCACAGTAATGTCTTAACATTCTCTCATTTGGTCTAAATTCCAGGAACCCAGCTGGAGAAGCAAGGATGGCCCAAAAAGGTTGCTGTTCATGGTCATTTACATGTGTAAATACTATATTTCAGGCTTACTTCTCCAGCCTAATTGCGAACCGCTTCTCCCAATCTTTATTAAATCTCAGGACCTTTCTTTACAATTCTGTTTCTTATGCTTGAAACTCAACTCCCCCTCCCAGGCTAGATTAGATACCTGACCAACCCACACTCATCTTCCGGAAGTCAGCAAGTATAACACACACTCTCTAAATCCTTCACTGATCCTCCCTCCTGGCACAGGGTTCTCCATTGTGTGATGTCATAGTAACACACTTTTGTTGCATTGAACACAATTACAATAATTCTTTGTTTAATTATTATTTGAAATTTCCATCAAACTACATGGCAAACTTCTTGGTGGCAGTCACATATTCTGTCCTTGATCTCTAGACCACAGTGTCTGTTGATAGCAAGCTCTCAGTAAGACTTGAAGCATTAAAAGGAGAGAAAGATGCAGTCAAAAAGCTATTTTTGCATCTCAGGATACAGGTAGGCCTATCGGATAATTCTGACCCAGAAATTTAACCCTTAAATGTTACTGTGTCTACCTGATTCAATGTTAAGAATGCTTTCTTTTAGCAATCTTTAATTGAAAAGGTTGCATTATTTTACAGCTAGAAAACCTTCAGCTTGCACATAATATATAATTCTAGGAACACTGGTTGAAACAAGGTAGGTGTTGAGTATCTCCCTCAAAGCAAGAAATTCAGAAATAGGTAGCCCAGTGTTTCAGGGATGATAGGGCTGATATTCTTGGCTTTTTCCTCATTCTACTCAAGATGGCCACTGGAGAGCTCCAACCCATTGAGCTGAATATCTGTCAGGAAGAGGGAAAATATTCCAAGAGCAAAAAGGCTACATGTGGTATTTATGAGTTCATTTCCTATAATATGTGCTTTCCCAGAAACCCTGATAAAGCCATTTATATCTTATTGTCCAGAAATACCATTATATAGCTACCTTTATCAGCAAAGGGGTCTGAGAAATGCTTTTTAGGTGGGAACTTTGCCAACACCAACAAAATTAACATTCTGCTAAACAAGAAAAAAGGAAAACATAATTATTGGAGATGCTACTGGCAGTCACCGCCTAACCTTAAAAACGCTGAGCTTTAGTTTCCTTATCTGAAAACACAGAATAAAATGTAGACTCCTCTGTGTTTTATAACCATTAATCAAGATAAAGGCTATTTACATTGCAACATGGTCTTTTCTGCACATGTTAGATGCAAAATAAAAACTTTATTATCCAAATAATGTGAAATATGAGGTAATCTTCAGAGACAGTCACAACAACTCACAGATGTTCATGAGTTTGCTTGGGACTCAAGTTCACTGGCATAGATTATCCAAAATTGGAACATCTTGAGTAATGAAATGGAATCTAGATATTTCACACTAAAAATTCTCTTGTCTTTCGTGCTATGAAGGGAGGAGTATAGAAAGATGTCCCTCTTGTACAGCTATGGTGGAGGTTTCATTGCTAGAGAATGATCAACTTCATATTTCTGTAATTCTGAGGAAATGAATTATGGAAGGTCAGAGGGAAAGCAATTCATTTAATTTGGTTATATAAAAATCTTCTGGAAGCACAGTAAAATAAAATAAATGTTCTTTTCCCCAAAGAACTAAAAATCTTTCCATAACTAGAATTGATTAGAAAGCAGCACTTTATTACCAAGGGTTTTGGGTAAGGTCTACATAAGTCTGTGTAGTATTAATATATTCTTTGGTGCCAAGAAAAGAGCTCAGGTTTCTGTCTTTGGAAAAAGAGATGAAAGGTAAGATATTATCTTTTCTCTCTCCTATGATTATTTCAAGCTCCCAAAGTCTTGGAATCATCACTTTCTGGCTTGGAAACCCCAAGAAAGAAAGAAATAAGTTGCTACTTGTCCTTGGATCTGCAAGGGAAAATACACCCTTGTCTGTGTTTACAGAATTTATAATTAAAATGCCCCATGACTTTAATCTTATGCCAAAGTTTTGGGAGATTTGGTTTTCTAATAAAATTCGGATTACACTTTTTATTCTCTGTGTTCTCTGCCAATCAACAATGTAATGTTTCTTATTGTTTCAGTATATTTTCCTCATGTATCATATCTTTTTATCCCTTATGTCTTACCTTTTCTAAAATACTTTTGGTTTTTATTTTTCTTTCTTATTTTCTCTTTCTATGTTACTTGAGGACAATGATTTCTATCTGTCTTTCAGGGAGTAGCAAAATTATTTTTTTATGGTTTTTCCAAGTAATATCTATCCCAGAAATTAAAACATGTCTATAGACAATACTATTGACTTTGTCATATTTGTTGATGGAATTTTTAGAGATACTTTGTAGAATGCTAAGAAATTTTAGGTCATTATCAAAGGAAGATCATCCCAATGAAATGTCTGGATATGCCATTTAATTCAAATCAAGTGTCCAGCCCTTTTTGGGTCATGAGTTTGTCCTCAACTAAGGAACATTCCAGAATATACTCATTGTGTATGGGACATGGCTATATGTAGAACTACATATATCCTAATAGAAATTAAAGCTTCAAAAAAAGAAAAGATGGAACTCACCTAATACCGTGGGACCCTGACCAATGAAATGAGCTAGGAAAACAACATGATTGAATGTTAGTCTTGGAAATACTGGTTAGAATTGGAAGCACAATTTACATTGTAAATAATCTGCTTTGATCATTCAGCAATGGCACTAGGAGTTTGTGTGAATCATACCTGGGGTCCCTGGTAATGTTTCTATTTTTAAAATATTGTGAATCTGTAGGGGAATATAGGCCTAGGAATTGCATTAGAGTAATTAAGACAGTGGTATTAAGGAGAGAGTTACAACTTAGTCAAATGAAAAGGGCAATTTAAAATAAGCAAAATAAACTGGGCGGAGTGGCTCATGCCTGTAATCCTAGCACTCTGGGCGGTTGGGATAATTTGAGACTAGACTGAGAGAAAGCAAGATTCTGTCTCTACTAAAAAATAGAAAAACTGAGACAAGAGGATCACCTGATCCCAAGAGCTGGAGGTTGCTGTGAGCTATGATGCCACTGTACTCTACCCAGGGTGATAGCTTGAGACTCTGTCTCAAAAAAATGAATAAATAAATACATAAAATAAATAAAACAAGCAAAAGAGCAAATAATAAAGACTGCAGTGGTGTGGAGATTTCTTGGGATTACTGAGATGTGGATGTCAAAGACTAAAAGAGATAGCTCACTGGTTCCTAATGAACATATCATGCCCTTTTTTGGGGGGGGGGTGTAAAATCTGTTAAATCTGAGAAACTGGAAGTCTTTTAGCTCCTTAGATCTTTGTAATTCAGCTGAACTAGGTGAGCTAATAGTCAAAGGGTATCACACATTTTTTTCAGTCAAAAGCTTTCAGTGACAATGGGCACAAGGTTAATTGGTTGATAAACATTCGTTATTAAAACACACACATTTCTAACATTTCCCATGTGCCTTGGCATGATGCATGGTGCCAGGGCTGATAGGTGCTGAGGCAAAAAACAAAAAGCAAGCAGAATTTTCCTTCTCCATACAGAGCGTATGCCAAACAGAGGACACAAGTATGAAGTTAAAGATTATAAATAATATTTTCTTTACATTCATAAAAGAGGCCATGGAGGGAAAATATAGGTGACTTTAACATTACATAGTAGGGAAACTAATTTAGTGAGCAAGAAAGACATCAGATTTAGACCTTTAGAAGAATATTTCCCCTATGATTCCAGTGTTTATATGGGGGGAGGGAGAGGGAAGGCGAGTGGGGAGAGAGAGTGGCCTAAAGCCAATGGAGGAGGAAACGACTTGGTTCACAATTGGCATCCTTAGCAAAGCCAACGTACGATGACATCAGCGTCTGCACATTTTCCATGATTTCTAAAAATATAATCAATTCATTAACAGAGAAACAATATAACACACAGTTTTGTTTTTTTTTTCAATCAATGAATGACTGGCGCACTTGGCAGCAAGGCTGGGCACTGCCATTGCATTTGGGTGATGGCTTTTCAAAGTTTCCATCCCTTAGACTGCCAAGAAGACACCATCCAAAAGGAAGGACACATTCTCTGTCTCAACCCTAAGCATTTATTTCCTGCTTTCCTTCCTCATTATTATTAATCAGTATGTTTGCAACTGTGAACTGTTCTAGTTTTTATTTTTAGCTATTTTTGCTAAGTCCACATAGAAAGAGAACATACAATCCTCTTTGATGACATCCCTCCCTTCAATTACAGCATTTATTTTCCTAAAATGACAGTTCTATTAATTGCCCAACTGTAATCTGTGTGCCAAAAAAAAAAAAAAAGAAAGAAAGAAATGCTTAATACTATCTTGTCATTCACAGTCTGTTTAATGGCAACCATGGGAGTTATAGTCTGTCAAATTTAATGACTGGAAGAACCAATAAAATATGGCAAAAAGACTTCCCACTCTTTCAGAAAGGAATGGTTCCATCTGTACAAATGATGGCGTGTCGGAAAATCCCCAAAGTTTAAAAAAATCATAAAAACACAATTATGTATTTCCACTCAGGAAAAAACTGTGCATGATGTCCATGTGCGAAAGGGAATATTATGATTTAGATAATTGTCATTCTGAAGACCCTTATTTTTTTCTAGGTTAGGACTTCTCAAAAGTGAATTTTTATGTTTCTGATTGAGATCGAAAATCTATACAGCTCATTTCAACTCCCAGAGCAGTCTAAAAGCCTTCCATCAATGAACCCACACTTGCATCGCCAGACTTTGAATTCCAGCAAATATGGCTCTGTGGTGACTGAAGAAATGGTGTTAATGGACGTGGGAGATGGTAATGCAAGTGAAATTCTTCAACTCCTCTGCATTACTGCTCTTCCTAGACACACACACGCTGGTGATACTGCCACCACCATATTGGCAACAGTTCTTACTCAAGTTCTTGGCTTAGATCACTGAGCCATGGTTCTCAAAGTGAACATAAAAATTACCTGGGAGTGACTGGAAAATAAGTTGTGGCTTCTCCGTTTTGTGATTCTGTTGTCATGACTAGGCCTAGGGGCTGATTTTCTTTCATTCTCTTTTACTTTTTTTCCCCTCTTTCTGTTTCTTTTTCTTTTCCTTTTTATGTGTGTTTTTCAATTATTCTTGACAAATCTGATGCAGATATTAGCATGTTGTGTGGAACTCAGCCTACATCCTAGTACAAACACGAGGTTACTACTGAAAGCTACTAGAGCTCACACACTGATTCTTCCAAATGCCATCTGGGTGTAATCACATAAGGCCATTGTGAAGATAAAGTGGATAATCTTATAAAGTGTTAAAAATACTACCTTACAGGCTCGGCACCTGTGGCTCAATGGACTAAGGCGCCAGCCACGTACACTTGAGCTGGTGGTTCGAATCCAGCCCGGGCCCGCCAAAAAACAATGACGGCTGCAACCCAAAAATGGTGGGCTCCTTGTAGTCACAGCTACTTGGGAGGCGGAGGGAAGAGAGTTGCTTGAGTCCAGGAATTAGAGGTTGCCATGAACTGTGATGCCACGGCGCTCTGCTCAGGGCAACAGTTTGAGGCTCTGTCTCAAAAAAAAAAAAAAAATACTACCTGACATTTATAGGTAGTCCCTGAAACTTAATTATTATTTATTACTTTGTTAGTTTTGCTGCTCTCGTAGCTTCTGTTATTATTACCCACTACCTTAATTTAGGTTAAGAAATAAAGGTAAATCTATTATAAGGAATCAGTGGTATTCACAGGACCTCACAGTCTCAAAATATAGTCAAGTACCATTGATAAAGTACTAGAATCAGAAGCTGAAATCCACCCACAGGGGCTATGTCTTAGTCTTCCAGGGAAACCACACAGTTTCCCTCTGTATTTCTCTCTGTATGTCTGCTCAGTCTGCCCTCCCTCCCTTTCATTGCTATCCTGACTTTCCCCAAAACATGGTGGACCATGGTCAGTACACCCCCTCTGAGTTTACATAAGTTCTTCTAGCTGCAAGAGACCAACTAGCTCCATTCAGTCCCATTTTAATATTTCTAGAAGATTCTGATTGATTCTGTTTTAGCCTGTGCATTATCTGTCCTTAATTCAACTTGCCAGGGAGTGGTAGACAGGATCTGAAATGCAAACAAATTGCAACGACCTAGCTGCATACATGGGGCCATTCCCAAAGCTATGAGTGAGCAAGTACCCTTAATGTTATCTATGGGCAGCAGGGTTTCCAATATTAATGCAGTTAGGGGGTGAATCAAGATTTCCATAAAACACACTGTCAAAGCTCTGTTCAAAGAATTTTCTGGGATAGAATCCAATTATTTGGATGATGTCTTGACTTTTGAAAGTTATTAATATTAGATGATTTATTATTGGATGAAACATAAGCCAAGCAGTTCCTTAGGGAAATGGGTTTACCACCAGTGGGATATTTCCCCTTTCTGAACTTTTTTTGTGCCAACTTTTTTCTTGATGTTCTCATTTTCCTCTTTTAAAGAAAAAGGGTAGCACTTGGGTTGTGTCTTATTATGTTACCCTCAGTGATGTTTAGACTTAAAAACACCATGGACTAGGCAGGGCAAACCTACACAAAAAGGAATACTATGTCCTACTGGTAAATTCAGACAATAGTGGGAAAGCTATTTTGAGTATTGGGCCTTTTTGGCACTTCTTAGATTATGCTAAAGAAATAAATTAGTTATTTATCCTAAAAAGATTTTCACCATACCTTTCTCTACTTCCAACAGACTAACAGGAATCACAAATAAAATGAAATTTAGGTTGGGATTTGCTTTCAAACCTTTAAGAATTGATTCTATGTTTAGTGTGAATTTAGGGATGTCAGACTATTTGACAATAAAATAAGAGAGATGTTATCAATTATTATTGTATTCAGTTTTTGGTTAGCTGTACACATTAGCTGAATTCAATTTATTCACAGAATTCAGAAGGTTTATGGTTGAACCTAATCATTGAGTCATCACAATTACTGAAAGTTACATCCTCGCTGTAGCTTGGAGTTTCGCCATATCCCTGGTCAGCACTTGAACTTCATTTTTGACATGAAACCAGGCTACAATGGTCATACAACAAGGCCCCTATCAACCGTGATGCATCTGATCTCTCAAGCTTCCTTCTAAAATAATAATTTTCTGAAAATAAATAGACCAGACAACTTG
This sequence comes from Arctocebus calabarensis, assembly GCA_963573935.1. NCBI lineage: Eukaryota > Metazoa > Chordata > Mammalia > Primates > Lorisidae > Arctocebus > Arctocebus calabarensis. The sequence continues at coordinate 33,944 of CAUYON010143169.1, read as the reverse complement.
ATATTTTGTCTACTCATATAATTTAAGTGTCTATTTGTTTTAATTTAGTTTTCATATTTTAAATATCTTGTGTGATTTTCTTGTGGATAAACATAAAAGTGAAAATACATGTTGAACTAAAAAAGGCTATTGTTTTTCTTTTGCTTGTCACTCAGTCACTTTACCACTATGATTTATGGTGTAACTATTCCTTTAAACCACATGAAATTGCTGATATTTCATCATTTGTGATCTGCAAAAATGGTATTTTCATAAGTTTCAGTATAAAGACTTGCATAACTTCCTTGAGGAAGAAACTGTAGCAGCAAAATTGTAATACTATAGTATTACATTACAAAAAATTAAAACATTGAACCTACAGTGCAAGCCCAAAGCGTCTTTCAAATTATGATTATAAATAAGATGAAGACCAAAAGAAAGTACGAAAAAATTGATCAGTGGATGTTTTTGGTTATTAAGTAGTACTATAATCTAATTTATTTATTCTTCTTAATTTATATAGTAGGTAGGCATTATATTTTATTACTTTTATTAATAGCTTTTACTGTTTTGTGGTCACTAAAGTAGCACTTTTTTTGTATGTTTAGAAAGAAGAGAAATGATAAACATGAAAACTTTTACCATGCAGAGATATGTGATAATTTTTTACCTCCTCCATTTTTTTTCATTAAAGAGAAGAAGTGAGAATCCAATGTACTCAATTCTAATATGAAGGCAGTATATGATCTACTACAAGGTGGAGGATAGGGGAATGCAGGAATGTAGAGAGGGGAGGAGGGGGGATATGAGGGGTATGGTGTTTGTCACACCTTTTGGGGGTGGGACACAAGTATAAGAGGGACTTGACCTAACAAATGCAATCAAGATAACCTAATTCTGTGACCCTCAATGAATCCCAAACAATAAAATAAGAGATAACATTTTCAATTTATATTAACTTTTTTTCTCATTGATATAAGACCATTTTCATCCATGTTTATCGGTCATTTGTAATAATGGATCCATTTAATCTATTATGTTTGGAGCCTGAATCTTCTGCTTATTTTAAGATTAAACTGGATTTTTAGAGATGGGGGATCTTCAATCGGTTGCTGACCTTAATTTAGCTCCAGAGAAATTAGCAAAAGTAATAATTTTTTAGAAAGAAAAGTAGATACTCTATATTTTAACAATAAAGGAAGTGGGAGAAGAAAAGCAGCGAAGAGCACGAAACAAGTACAAAAATGCAAGATAGAGATGTGCTTGGGTGTATGTAAAGATGATATTCACAGTTTTAAAGATCATAATGGATGTCAGGTTAACCATGGTCAGAACACTCAGAACACTGAGCTTTCAAACACATGCATGGAATGAGTTGTATGTGTGTCCTGTAAAAGAACGAAGCCATTTCCTCCTCATGGCATGAACTTCTCTGTTCTTTCTTGCAAGTGACAGAACTTCAGGGAAGAAAACATGGGTAATTTTTTTTTTTCATTTTTCTTTTTTTCTTTCTTCCACCATACCTTTCTCTATTCCAACAGGCTAACAGGAATCACAAATCAAGTGAATTTTAGGTCGGGATTTGCTTTCAATACCTTTAAGAATTGATTCTATGTGCAGTATGATTTTAGAGATGTGAGAATATTTGGCAAAATATGCTTCTAAAATAAATCGTGTAAAGCAGTAAATTCTGCAACATGTTTAGTTTTGACTTAGAATTCGTGGTTAGGTGATTTTGATGTGGTTGGTAGGTGTTTGATTTTGTGATCAACAAATTTAAGAGATTGTAGAGGAAGGCCACAGTAGAAGTGAGATTTATTTTAAAACAACTCATTTCCCAGCTTTCTGTCAAATTGGTTATTTTACTCTTTTCTTCCTGTTAAAATAACCAAGTCTTCTATGGTGATGACTTTTAAAGAATATCAATTTTCATTTAAGGAAGAATATTTTGAGTAGTTAGTAGAAAAATTGCAGTAAAAAATTCTTAGCATTTAATACCAGACATATTACAACCATCTTCTAGAAAACACATTGTTTTCTTCCTTCCACCTTCCTCCCTTTCTCCTTCCTTCTTGAATTTCTCCTATCTGCCCTTCTTTTCCTTCTTTTTGTTCCCTTTCATATAAGAGAAAGGGACAATTAACAGTTCACTTTATTCCATAGGGCAGTGGTTTCATTTAGAGTAGATCTTACAAGTAAATAAAGATAATTTAAATGTCATCATTTTATTGATTTTCTGACTCTTTTAATTAGCAAGGCGATTAATCTTTCATCTTTTTGTCTGAGCTTCCCTTCAATAAAATCTATTTTGACTTACATGTATATGCAGCTCATAGTCTGTTGAATGAAGAGAACCTTAGCAAAATGTGACTGGGCTATCACTCGAAGAGCGTTCAAGCCAGAAATTTACTTTCTTCTAGAGATTTTTAACAGGGGACCAGTTAGTACAGGTCGGGAAACAACAGAAAAGTCATTTTTTTCTGAGACATTGTTCATGCTTGAGCTAGTATATTTTTCCCTTCAAAAGCTGAAATTAGGGTACCTTTGTTGTTGCCCAAACAGACCCATCTGCTTGATGCTCGAAAGGGGGCCAATGCCCAGAGTCTGCAGAGAAAGAGTGCTCCCAGCACTAAGCGGGGAGTGCTTCCCAGCACTAAGCGGGGAGATGGGAGGAATTTTGCAATTCACTTCCTCAAGAAATGGGGGCACAATATGCTGGTTTTGTATTAGTTGGAAATTTTTTCATCAAACTAGTCAATATAGCCTTCACCGCATTTTCTTAGTTATTGTGTTAAGACATTTATATTCTATACTTAGTAAATTTAACATGTACCCTTGTAAAATACATGATTGCATTAATGTACACAGCTATCATTTAACAAAAAAAAAGAAAGAAAGAAATGCGAAGACAAGGTTTATAAGGATAGTTTGACAGGTATGGTATTAATTAGGTTAGTTAGGCTTACTAAATGGCTAAGTTTGAGGCAAAATTATAGGGGTGTGGGATTATTATAGGGATCTGGAAATTATCTCCTTGTTATGCTTTAGCTTCTGGGCTCCCAATTCCAGTTGAATTGATTTCTTGGTGTGGGCTACTGGTCTGGTTGGGTTTGCTAATCTACTGGAATACAGGGCCTAGAAGATATCTTAGAAACTACATGTAGGGTTCCAAAAGGAGATGTTATCTCTCAAGGAAAGTTAAGAATCTTAACAACTACCAGCTTTGTGGAAAAAGTTAAGAATCTTTATAACTGCCAGCTGAAAGTAAATAAAGGACAGTGACTAAAGTGACTAACAGTTAAGCAAATGAGGGGCCGGTGGCTGATTATTATCATTGTATGTATTTAGCAAAGCCTGTTCCTTCGCAGTGTTTTGGGGCCCTTATTCTAGTTTCTTACCTTTCATTCTTTCATCATTTTGTAAGTTACATAAAAGGACCAGGAGGCATAGGTTAAAATAGCCACAGAGGCTTTTAAGTGAAATAAAGCCACATTAATTCAAACTTAGACACTACTGTTGTTTCAAGAGAGACTAAATCTTTACATAATGTCATCCTTGAATAGAAGGTGATAAAAATACAGTAGGGTGTTTACCTTCAGAGTAAATGTTAAGTTCTTCTGAGAAGCATGTTTATATACTAAAACATTGTTCCTGGATAAAGAGAAAACCACAGTGCTTATTTAAGCTGATTCTATGGCATGGTTGTAGAAATTGTTCTTGTCAAGGAGGATTTTTTTCTGATAATGATAGGTCTAAATGTATAATTTAATAAATTAGTAATTTATTAAAATATATTTAAAATAATCTGTTAGCGCTTCATTTCTTTTCACTGTTCCCAATGCTGTGTAGAGTAGTATATATTATATACTAATGCACTATGTGACCTTATTTCATTTAGTCATATCAACAACCCCTGGAATGAATTCATGGATTAGTGTCCCCGAGTACATTTTTTACTATTTATTTACATATAAAACCCCTGGAATTAATTATGTATTAGTGTTTCTGATCTGAATATATTTTTTTACTGTTATCTGCAGAAAGCTTTTTTTTTTTTTTTTTTTTAAGATAAAGTCTCACTCTGTTGCCTCAGGCTGGCATGCTATGGCATCAGCTTGGCTCATAGCAACCTCAGACTTCTGGGCTCAGGAGGTCCTCCTACCTCAGCCTTCCAAGTAGCTGGGACCTCATGTGCCCACCACAATGTCTAGCTAATTTTTCCATTTTTAGGAGAGACAGGGTCTTACTTTTGCTCAGGCCCATCTTGAACTCCTAAGCTCAAAGGATCTTCTCCGCTTGCCCTCCCAGAGAGCTAGGATTACAGGTGTGAGCCACCATATCTGGCCCATAAAGAGGGTTTTTTTTGTTTTAAGTAAGTATAACTTAAGTAATAATAAATTACTATTGCAGTTATAGCTTGTGACTATTTTTTTTTAATTGTCAGAGTAATATGAGGATACAAATGATTAGGTTACGTTGTTTGCATTTGTAAGCCCAAGTTGCAGCTGGGCCCTGCACCCAGGGGATTGCACCCTTACATTGTGTCCATTAGCATTAGGTGAGAGCATGTCAGCCACACTTCCCTCCCCGTCCCACTTGAACTTAATTGTGTTTTTCTCTTATATGGGTATATAGTTGTTTGTCAATTGGTATCATATTAGTATTGAGTATATTGGTTGCTTGTATTTAATTTCCTGTGATACTTTACTAATGAGAATGTTTTCAACTCCATCAAGTTTATACAAAAGATGTGAAGTCTCCATCTTTTTTATGGCTAAATAGTATTCCATGGCATACATAAACCACAGTTTACTAAGCCATTCATGGGTTGATGGGCACTTGGGTTGCTTTCATGTCTTGGAAAGTATGAATTGAGTTGCTATAAACCTGTGAGTAAAAATGTCCTTATAATAAAATGATTTTTTTTCCTTCTAGGTAGATACCTCATAATGGGATTTGGGATCACATGGAAGGTCTACATTTAGTTCTTCAAAGATTCTCCATACTTTTTTCCAAAGAATTGTATTAGTTTGCAATTCCATCAGCTGAAATTGAGAACATAAGAAACATTCAAAGATCAGTGAAACAAAAAGTGAGTTCTTTGAAAAGATTAATAAAATTGATAAACTTTTGGCCAGATTAACTAGAAACAGAAAACTAAGATCTCTAAAAGATTTTTTAAGACATTATTTTTCTTAATTGTTCCTATCCAATAAATTTTTAACACAACAGTGTTACTGTACATCTGTTTATGTACTGCAGATATTTTTCATCCTCAAAGAACCAAGTTTTACTTCCTTGGAAGTGATATGCCCCATTGAAAATTTGCTGAACTTGAAACATCTGAATTGCTGAATTATCTTTAAGGCAATTATGTTTAACTTCCAATTTATTTGAAGTTTGTTTGCTTTTTTAGCTTCCCTTTAAAGGAATTTGGGGCACATTGATATAAGAAACCCAACTATTCTGTATTTATAAACACAGTGCTGAGGTTCGGTATCTTTAAATTCAAAAATGACAGGTTGTCTTAATTTTCCAGGGTCTATGTCTCTCTTCTCCTCACAGCTGGTGATATTTCAATTTATCCCTAGGTCTCTGAAAACAATGAGCAAATGATACTTAGGCAATTTTTTTTCTTCAACATCTTAGAGCTCAGTGTGGAATCCCATGTGCAATATTCATTTTAATCACTGGGTAGCTACCTTATCCAGGTCAGGTGGGTGCTAGTCCTGACTCCCTTGATCATTTTTTTTTTTAATTCAGATAGTCTGTTCTACTCTCTTTCTTCCCCAACTGGACTTTTTGTTGTTCTTGATATTTTTTCTTCTTTTTTCTTCTTTTTACATCTGTTTGTGCTGTATCACCCTTGCTGCTATTGTGGTCCCTAACCTGGATACTTGTCTCTGACTTTTAGCCTCATGATATTAAAATTATTAATAGTGTTTATAATTTTAGTTAAGATAGTTAGTTGGGGGTGGCTCCTGTGGCTCAGCCAGTAGGGTGCTGGCCCCATATACCTAAGGTGGAGGATTCAAACCCAGCTGCGGCCGAACTGCAAAACAGAAAAACAGCCTGGCATTGTGGCAGGCGCCTGTAGTCCCAGCTACTCGGGAGGCTGAGGCAAGAGAATCACCTAAGCCCAGGAGTTGGAGTTTTCTGTGAGGTGTGTGACACCACCGCACTCTACTGAGGGCGATACGTGAGACTCTGTCGCACAAAAAAAAAAAAAAAAAAAAAAGATAGTTGGTGGATGTATGTGCTGTAAAGTGATGCTTGCAAGAACCAGAATGAATTGCAGATACCTCAATGGTGTTTTGTATCCTTAATACAAAGCTCATTCATATAAGCAACTCATACAAGAACATGATATTTTTGTTTATTCTGTTGGCAGCTTACATTATTTCCAGTTAAAGTGAAAACTTAAATAATTCACACAGAAAATTCCTAAAATCAACTAGTGCTTTTTCCTTAAGGGATTCACATATATATAAAATATATTATATATATGTAATACATATATATTAGATATATAATATATATAAAATTATGTATAATTATATTCACATATATATATAATATATTATATGTAATAAATATATATTACATATATTATATATATAATTATATATAATTAATATTATAATATATATTACATATCATATATTTAATATATATCATGATATAATATATATGGTAATTATCATGATATAATATATATAATTATCATGATAATATATATGATATATATATTAAATTGAGTAGATCTTTATGGTGAATAAACCATTATTATAAAGACTGACAAAAGAAGAAATTTGTAGGAGAATCTGAGGAAAAAACATATCTTATTGGTCTTTGTAGACCCAGAGTTTTGAGTTCTAAATTTCATAAAAAACTGTGTTTAAAAACATGTATTAAATTGAATTGATGCATACTTAAAAACTTTGCCTTCCACCTTTAAATTGATCCTTCTTTTTCTCATTTTAACCTAGTATATAAATGAATGAATTGGTGAACTCTAAAATGAACATAAAAATATTTTATAAAAGATCTAATCAAATCAAGCAACAGCTTAAATTGGGTGTTATGTTGCTTGCATTTTTATTCATGTCAATCTCTGTGATGTGGATTTTAAAATTAATAATGGGGTTTGTGTGGTCATGGCAGTATTAGGAAAAGGTAGAGGAGGAGGTTCTGTGTTGTAATAAACCAGGAAAGTGAATCACTTTTCTCTTCATAAGAAAAGTTACCTTTTAAAATTTTTTTAGCAGTGTTTGCTCTTTTGGCTGCTCTGATCAAGAGACATAAACTGTTGTTTGTATCTTGAGTCTTGTTATCTCTGTGATTTAAAATCCAATGCAAAAGCTGCTTCTAATCATTTTTCTTAAATAAAGCACTCTGCAGCTGTGATTCATAGAAATATATTTAACACACTATTCTAATTTTCTCTGTTCCCAAGGCTGGATCACACTGTCCCCAAATGATCAAAATGACACCTTTGTTTTGTGTGATGGTATTTTTCCCAGATTAAAGCAAAATATATGTATTCAAAGATGTTAATTCATAGGTGATGAATCCCTAGGCTATTGTTAGGGGAAATAGCATACTTATGTAATGGCAAGAAAAAACTTTGCCTTCACCCCGTGAAGGTTCAATTAAAATCCACTGCTAAGGCGCCAGTCATGTACACCTGAGCTGGCAGGTTCGAATCCAGCCCAGCCGGCCAAACAACAATGACGGCTGCAACCAAAAAATGGCCGGGCACTGTGGCGGGCGCCTGTGGTCCGAGCTACTTGGGAGGCGGAGGCAGGAGACTCGCTTGAGCCCAGGAATTGGAGGTTGCTGTGATCTGTGATGCGACAGCACTCTATCCAGTGTGACAGCTTGAGGCTCTGTCTCAAAAAAAGAATAAATAAATAAAAAATAAAAGGCAGCCTATTAGGAGTAAAAGTATACAACATTATTAATGTTCATGGGGAAATCACAGAGTGACCAACCCACCACCCTGAGGGTGCAGATGCCCCACCCTTCTTCCTAGTTGAAAAGGTGATAGAGATGTATGAATAATTTTAGTGGAGTAGTCATAGGGGATTTCTGTGGGCATGAAGAATACACAATGGCTTAGGGTAAAGTCTGTTGAGCTTGCCAAACAGACAGTGGTTTGTGACAAAAGTCTGTCCAATTGTGCTGACAGTTTTCCTTCAGTCGTTCTTTCTGCAATATGAGTTCAGTTAATAAAAGCTCAGCTAAGTGATGTGAGGCAATTGCTTTTCACTTTGGTGAGTCCAGACTTCAGGCAGATAAGAGAACTTCAGAGAACAATTTCATACTGTGTTCTGGGAGAAGGAGGGGAGAGAGAGACATTGAGGCTTCTTTCTCAATTAGGCATGTCAAAACACCATATTTTGGGGTGTTGCTTTCTCAGCCCCACTAATCCCTGGTCTGAAGTTTCTCTAGAAGTTTTGCACACTAAAAGCTGAGTTGGTGGCTATGCACAGAGAAACCAATCCATAACTGAATGACAAAGGATTGCATCAAATCAGTCTCTTACTTTTGAAATAGCTCAGTACAACTAAACAGTTCTGCAGTGTTTTAGAAGATGATATTGCAGATGGACTCTCAAAGTTAGGCCTTTATATATTATATAAGCAAACCCCTTTTAAGTAAGAGGCATCTCTATCAAAATAGAAGAAAAACGAGGGCCAAATGTCAGGAACAGTCATAAGCAAGTTATTCTAGAGTCTGGAGATACCAGTCAGCTAAGAGGATCAGTGGTATAAGTTTAAGTTTGTCTGTCCCACATGGCTGAAACTTGTCTTGAGATCTAGGGTAAACAGAGAGCAAGTTTACATATTAAAGGACAAAGAAAAAATTTAGATTTTTTTTCTGGAGCAGTTTGGATGTATTAAAGAAAGCTTAAAAATGGATGGTAATGGGACCCAAAGTCACAGAAATTCACCACGGGATTTTATAAGGACACAAATTTCACTTAGACAGAAAGCTTCTAATGGAGTTTCAGTTTTTCAGCTTGATCACTGAGCTTATGAGGGAACCCAATAATAAATAGGGCCAACTAAGCATTTGCAGTTTTCAGGGTGTACATACAATAAAAGCAAGAGCAGCTGGAAGGCAGAACATTTAGATTGCCCCCAGATCAAAGTTCTCATTTTTACAGTGAATTTCTGGTCCCCCATAAAGGGGGAAATAGCACAGCACCATGCTGTAGAATGTTTCCACAGTGCATCCCACTGCGAGGATGTTACCTCAAGACTGGTGAACAACCCAGTGCCAGTTAACCCTCTCTGTGATCAGCCCATCCTTCACAGAAGTCTTATCTCTTGGGGGAAAGTGTTCCCATAACCTAAAGCATTCACAAAGGTCAAAAGGTTGTGCTCTTTCATAGTACAAAAGAATCCCTGGTAGCCCTAAAAGCCAAGAGATCAGATAACGCAATACGAAAGAGAGCAGAGCTCTGAAAGTGAGAGAAACCTGCTCACTGCTTTTGGGGCTCTCTGAAGATGACAGAAGATTCCTTAGAGGGAGTATGTGGCATCCTATTCTGTGTTCTTCAAGGGGTCTCAGAGCATTAGAAGTTCCCTCTAGATTCCTTTATGTAGTATGAAAGGTGGTAAGGAGGAAGGAGTAGAAATGAATGGGAGATTAATTTTTAGAAGAGCCAAATGAGGACATTTTAACCTATCTAGAAGGCCAATGAAGTTTTACATTTTTGTAGCAAAATTATGTCAACAAGAGAGGATGACAACAGATACAGAGGGACAAAACATTAAAAAGAGTTTTCAGTTAACTAAAAAAACTCAGAAACAGGATCCCAAAGAAGAAAAACAGAAAGGCCTTTCAAAAAAATAGCCTGAATATCAGCTTTTAGTTAAACTGACTTTTGACCATAGAGCTCTTTTAAAAAATCTTTTTAAATCTCTTTTAAAATTTTAGCTAGGACAAACAGCCAACACTTTTGGCTTTTGAACTTTTTTCTTTCTTTTAAACCAAAGGTATCTTTCCAAGTGACTTGCCATAACCAGTAAGCTTTAACCAAGGTTATGACTTAGCCAAGGACACACAAAACATCTTTAGAGAGGTGCAAAGAAGTTCTCAAAAGAGCCAAAATCACTCAAAAGACTATTCAAAGAAGGGAAAGTTTTACTAGCTACAAGTCAGGTACAACTCACATTTCTGTCCAGCCATATTCTCTGACATCTCAGCTCTTCAGCTCACTGTGTATAAACCGAAGCCACAAATCCCACATGCACAAACAGAGGGAAAAAGACAGGAAGTCAAACCCCTCTATGGAAAGGAAAAGGAAAAAATAACAAGTGGGCAGCCGCTCAAAGTTAAGGGTCACAGAAATATCATATTTATTTTTTAATTTCATGTTAATGAGAGGGTACAAAAAAACCAAGTCATAGTATTTGAATTTGCTAGGTAAGGTCCCCCATGTAGTTGTGTCCCACACATAAAATGTGTATCATAGACCCCCACATTGTCCCTGGTAAGTGGCAGCACCCTGAACCTCCTTCTCTCATTCCTCCTCCCCCAAACTTGATTTGAAATGAGTTTTTCTCCTCTGCTCCTCTGTAGGCATGAATTAGATTGTCTATGGCAGCAGTTCTCAACCTGTGGGTAGCGACCCCTTTTTAACAATGAAAATACATTGTGGCATAGGAAGTTTGAGAACCACTGGTGTACTAGCTTCATAGTAGTATTGAATGCATTGGATATTTTCTTTTCCATTCTTGTGATACTTCTCTAAAAAGAATGTATTTCAACTTCATCCTGGTTTATACAAAAACGTAAAGTTACCATCTTTTTTTTTTTTTTTTTTTGCAGTTTTTTGGCCAGGGCTGGGTTTGAAACTGCCACCCCTGGTATATGGGGCCGGCACCCTACTCCTTGAGCCACAGGCGCTGCCCCATGTCACTATTGTTTTTAATGGCTGAACAGTATTCCATGATATACATATATCACAGTTTGTTAATCCATTCTTGAGTTGATGGGCACTTATGTTGTTTCCACATTTTGGCAGTTGTAGACTGAACTGCAATAAACTATCTAGTGCAAATGTCTTTATGATAAAATGATTTTTTTTTCTTCTGGGTAGATGCCTAGTCGTGGCATTTCAGGATCAAATGGAAGTTCTAATTTGAGTTTTTTGAGGATTCTCCAGACTTCTTTCCAAAGAGGCTGTATTAGTTTGCAGTCCCACCAATAGTATAAAAATGTTCCCCCACTCTCCACATCCATGCCAGTATCTGCAACTTTGGGACTTTGTGATATTAAATAATCTACTGGGGTTTGGTGATATCTCAGGATGGTTTTAATTTGCATTTATCTGATGATTAGGGACGATGAACTTTTTATTATATGTTTGTTCTTCCTTGGAGAATGTTCTGTTAATGTCTCTTGCCCAGTGATAGATGGGATTGTCTGCTCTTTTTTTGTTGATTAGAGTTCTCAATAGATCCTAGTTACTAAAACTTTCTCAGATTCATAGCATGCAAATATCTTTTCCCATTCTGAATGTTGTCTATTTGCATTGGTTGTTGTATCCTTAGCAGTGCAGAAGCATTTTAGGTTAATTAAGTCCCATTTGTTTATTTTTGTTATTGTTAACCATTGCCACTGAAGTCTACTTCATGAAATCTTTTCCCAGGCTGACATGTTCAAGAATTCTTCCCACACTTTCTTCTGGGATTTTTATAATTTCATGCCTTACATTTAATCTTTTATTCATATTGAATTAGTTTTTGTAAATGGTGAATGGTGTGGGTCCAGTTTCAGTCTGTTACATGTGGTTATCCAGTTCTCCCAGAACCATTTATTGAACAGGAATTATTTTCCCCATTGTCTGCTTTAGTTTGGTTTATCAAAGATCAGATGGCTATAAGAGACTGGTTTCATCTCTTGGTTTTCTATTCAGTGCCACATATCTATGTCCCTATTTTGTCTCAATACCATGCTATTTTGATCACCATGGACTTGTAATATAGCTTAAAATCTGGGAGAGTGATGCCTCTAACAAATGGAAGAACATACCATGCTTCTGTCTGGGAAGAATAAGCATTGTTAAAATGCCTGTAATTCCCAAAGCAATCTACAGATTCAATGCAATCTCTTTTAAAATACCAACATCATACTTTGAAGTATAGGAAAAAAATAGTTCTTTGTTTTGTCTGGGACCAAACAAAATAATCTGAATAGCTAAGCCAATTTTTAGTAGTAAAAACAAAGCTGGAGGCATCACTCTCCCAGATTTTAAGCTATATTACAAGTCCATGGTGATCAAAATAGCATGGTATTGAGACAAAAATAGGGACATAGATATTTGGCACTGAATAGTAAACCAAGAGATGAAACCAGTCTCTTATAGCCATTTGGATGCCCTTTATTTTCTACTCTTGTCTGATTGCATTGGATAGATCTTCCAGCACCATGTTGAATTGTTGTGGTGATAGAGGACATCCTTGTCTGGTTCCAGTTCTAAGTGGAAAAGCTTTCAGTTTTACTCCATTCAGTATGATGTTACCTGTGGATTTGTCATAGATGGCTTCTATTGGTTTAAGAAATGTTCCACCTATGCCTGTATTCAAAAGTGTTCTTGTTAGAAAAGGATATTCAATTTTATCAATACTTTTTCTGCATCTATTGAGAGGATATGGTTTTTGTTTTTGCGTCTGTTGATATGGGGCATTACATTTATGGATGTGCATATATTAAACCAGACTTGCATTCCTGGGATGAGGCCTACTTATTTGTGACATATATATATATATATTTAATGTGTAGCTGTAATCTATTGGCTGAGATTTTATTGAGTATTTTTGCATATTTATTAGTGAAGTTGGTAATTGGGTCTTTTCTTGGTTTTGGTATCAGGGTGATGTTTGCTTCATGAAATATATTGGAAAGTTTTCTTCCTTCTCAATGTTTTGGAATAGTTTCTGCATATAGGCATAAGCCCTTCTTTGAGAGTTTGATAGAATTTTGATATGAAGCTACCTAGTCCAGTCCTTTTATTTTGGGAAACTTTTTAATTTTTTTCTTCAACTTCAGTACTTGATATTGTTCTATTCAAGAAATCTATTCTAGGGAGAGGATGTGATTCCAGGTATTGGTCTACTTTCCTCATATTGTCAAATTTCTGGACAAAAAGTTTCCTGTAGGAGCTAGAGATGATCTCTTGTATCTCTGATATCTGTTGCTTTTTTTTCCTTTTTATTTATTGATTGAGGTTATTAGAGATTTTTACTTTTCCATATCTAGTAAATCTGGTTACATGTTTATTGATTGTATTTGTTTTTTTTTTTAGGAACTAACTTTTTCATTTATTAAATTTCAGAAGAATTCTTTTGTTTTCAATTTCATCAATATCTGACTTAATTTTCTTTTTTTTTTATTTTTTGAGACAGTCTCAATTTGTCACCCTCAGTAGAGTGCCATAATGTCATAGCTCACAGTAACCTCAAACTCTTGGGCTCAAGTGGTTCTCTTGCCTAAGGGTCTCAAGTAGTTGGGACTACAGGTGCCTGCCACAATGCCCTGTTAGTTTTAGAAAAGGGTTCTTGCTCTTGTTTGGGCTGGTCTGGGACTCCTGAACTCAAGCAATCCACCATGTTGGCCTCCCAGTGTGCTAGTTTTACAGACGTGAGCTGTAAATTACTGTGTCTGGTAATTTTTGACTTTCTTTTGTTATTTCTTTCCTTCTGCTAGGTTTGGGATTGGATGTTTTTCCTCTTCAAGTTCCTTAGGATAATTCATTAGGTTGTTCACTTGCTCTCTTTCTGTTTTTGAGGTCCCTCAGTGAGAACAATGCTGTAGCCCTTTAGCACCCAGTGAAAAGAAAAAAAGAAAATTAAAATACATTATATAAGATAAAGGAGAGGAAAAAAGAGGAGAAAATAAAAAGGAGGAAAAAGATTAAAAGGACCTTAAAAACCTTAACAAAAAAAGGAAGAAAGTAAACATGAAAAAATAAAAATATGACCAAACCAAAAAAAGTATCTCTCTCTCTCTCTCTCTCTATATATATATATATATGTGTGTGTGTGTGTGTGTGTGTGTATTGCCTGGACATCAGGTGACACTTAGGTCTTAGGAGACAGAGAACATAAGCTGTTTTGCTGTGAAAAATTTGTCCTGGAAACCACTCTCTGGTTGCAGAGGAAATTGGGTCCTATCTTCCTGACTTAGTTGCCTTCAGATAGGGCCTGGTTGCTTCATCAGCATTCATTCCCTATGGGATTGAGGTCCTAAATCTTTTTCCAGATTCCTTAGGAAGCACATCACACAGTGCCTCTTACAATAATTCCTGGGCCTACTCAGCTCACCCCAATTGTGGATGTCCAAGCTCAAGCAGGCGTGTCAGAACTGGCCATGCACTAGGACCCTGGGTACAATTTCTTCCATACTGCCTTCCCCCAATGGCAGTACCCAGCTAACAGCCAAGCCAATGGAAGATCCACTCCACCCAGTATTATATCATGGTTGCTGGACACTGTTGGAGTCCACTTGTTTAAATCTTCCAACACAGCTCCAATGAGAAATTTAGCCCCAACTCAAAAAACTGGAGGACAATCTTTTCCTGTCCCCAATTCTTCATAGGTGGGTTAGCAAGCCAGTCCCCACCCATCCCCAAGCACTCCCCTTCTGTGCTGTTTTTTCCTTAGCTCCGTACTTCCCTCTCAGTCCTGTAGTCCACCATTGCTTCACTGTGGCCCTGGAGTGATGTCCCTGGGTGAGGTCCCCTAGGGTGGTTGGAAGTGGTTGGAGTTTTATTTCAATTATCTCACTGCAAGTTGCTAGTAAGAAGATGTTTTTAGTCCACCATCTTGCTCTGCTCCCTCAAATCAATTTTTTATGATTGTTTCTTAACCCTTTCAGGGACTCATCTCCTCTTTGACTAGGAATCAGACCGATTGAATCATAGATCTGCCTTTATTTATAAATTCTGTAGGAAATTCAACGCAAGCAGTTTGAGAGTAGAAAGGATTTTAACTTTATTTTAAGGCACATTTTTATTCTTTAGTTTTGTCAAAAGAATTTCTAAGGCCAGTCATGAAACTATTATGTGTGTTATGAAAAAAAAGTTATTCCTATGAATATAAATAAGGCAATTGTTTAGAATGAGAGATATCTTACAATCTTTTTTATTTTTTTAGATTTAGGAATCTTTCTAATTTAAAGAATTCATATTTGTGCACTAATATTTAGAATTTCTAATGGTGTATTTATTCCAGCGGTGACTTAATCCAATGAGCATCTTTAAGAGAAATCTAGGAAAGATGATTTCTAGGTTATCTATGGGATATTTCCCAGAGATAACATGAATGAGACAGTCCCATGACCCCTCCAAAGAAATTCATCCCAAGGAATAGACTAGATTAAAAAAAGGATATTGTTACCATTAATTGTTAAGGATGGTGTTAAGGATGTGTATTCTGTCTTTATTTCATACATATGGAGGACACCAGTCATAGACCTATGAGTCTCTGACACTGGATAATGTCACTAACCAGGCAACCTGGATTGAGATGACAAAACTTTCTTAGGGATGGGACTCATTAAGACTCCTGAGAGCTTGACATGTTTAGAACAAAAAGTGTGCTACTTCAAATCTTACCTGGGAGGGGGTTCCCAATCTTTACAGACCAGAAAATGGACATTGCCTAATAATCTAGCCCCCCCCCCAATGGCAGAGACCAAGAAAGAGTATCCCTAATTGTTCGTAAACCAAATTTTCAAGGACATAAAACAAGACAACAGAGGAACCTCATCCATTTTTTATTTGGGGTATCCACAGCAAAGTTTGTTGAAATAAATATTAATGTGTTCCAAACCACAGAAATGACCAAGTCTACATGACCATCTCAAACAATGGACGGGTAAGTATTTTAGGTTTATATTTTAGCCTATACTGCCCCTCTTTGTGACAGGACAACACAAAAAGACAAAGACAAAGGAAAAAACTGTTTCTGAGAGGAAAAGTATCAGACAATATGGATAAACATGCAAAAAGACTAGTCAACCATATGTTTTTCTCCCATTAATCAAAATTTTGGAAATAAAGACAAGACAAATGGTAATTTTTACCATCCACTTGACCAGATTCTAAGGAAAGAGAGTCTAGGAACCCAGCTAGTAAGAATTTCTTACTTTTCTTCACTTGTCAGGTACCAGGTTCCCTTAACTTTGCCTTCCAGCAGACCAGAACGGTTTTGGCATCCTTGCAGTGCCACAACTTTAGTGGCTGGGGAAAATGTTTCCTTTGCCCTGTGGAAGTTCACTGAAAATTAACTGACAAAAGGCAGATTAGTCGGAGAAATGGCATACAAATTTACTTTGAAGTATGTTTCCTGAACCCCAATGCCTAGGTTATATCCTTAGTCTTTGGGGATTTTTTAAAAAGTAGAATATATTATAACACAGATGCACAATTTATGTTTATGCCACCTATCTACATTTGCCCTCTTCCATGGGACCTGTGTCATCTACTACTTTTACTGTGGGAAAAGTCTTTCTGTGGCCAGACTCACTCTGCTCCTATCCGTGACTTATTAGATATGGCCTGGCACCTTATCTAAGAATCACTAATTTATGTACTAAAATTTATGATATAACCCTCAGTGAGTCAGTGAATCATATATCCTCTGCTGGGAATTTGAAACATAATTATAGAGATATTGGCTGATCAGCTGAATGATTATGAGATAAATGCAAGGCAATGGAGAGAAGCCAGACTCCACAAGGTGGAAGAATGAGTGTAGTGACTTCATCTTGTACATTGCTCTTACCAGATAATGGGTAGAGTGCCCCGACATGTAGCACAATCAACAAATATTTGGTACAAAAGGAGAATCAGACATGCTGTGTGAATAGGACCCCATGGCCCATACAAGTTAGGGAAAATATGAACGAAATTATCCTTTTCTTAAAGCACTTTGAAGGAACTTCAGTTAATTGCAACCAAAAGAGACTTTTGAAAAGAATGCAGCAAACACAGACTGCTTTGTTCCCCTGAGTGGGCTGAACCTTTGCTCCATCTTCACTCTGTAGGACAGACTCGGATAATACAAAACTGAGTTAGATTACCTCAAAGCAAAATTTTGCAGGCTACCTTTTACATTGAAGAATGTCAACTAAAATAATAAACTTAATGACTTAAATTAGGAGAAGCAGAAGTAATGGAATAAATGAAACATCAAAACAAATGCAATAGTTAATAATATGCTGTATGTTACATGATTTCAGAAAGAATGCATTTTACCCTCACCACAAGAAAAGATAAGGTGGTGAGATGATGAATATGTTAATTAACTTGATTGGCTTGTTCTACCATTTGTACATAGTTCAAAATATCACATTGCACCCTATAAATATGCAACAAATAATCTTAATAAATACCTACAGCCTTCGATTTACAATGGTTATGATTTTTCAACTTTATGATAGTGCAAAAGTGATAAGAATTTAATATGTTCCTCAACTTTGAGTGGGATTATATCCAGATAAATCTTTCACATGTTTTGACTTAGAATATTTTTAACTTATGATGGGTTTATCCAGCTGTAACCACATTGGAAGTCTAGGAGAATTTGTATATGCAGAGAATTATTGAGAGAATGAAATAAGGGCAAATATTTAGGGCAAAGGATAAATTAGTATATGAATTTGAAAAGAAAAATGAGTTTGAAAAATATAATTTTTGAAAAATAAAGCACTCAGTGGATATATTAATGAGAGTGGATACAAATGAAGAACAAATTAAATGTGCTTGGAAATCATTTTAAGGAATTCTGCAAAAAGGAGTCATGAAGACACAAGAAAGAAAAAGATTAAGGCTGGAATTGAATAGGGAGAATGAATATGAAAGAATCAATCTATTTAGTAGGATTCTTAGTAGAAAAAAGAAAAAAATATTACATATATGAAAAATTTGAGTAAATAATGACCAAATACTTCCTAGAAGTATTAAGAGACATGAAACTTCAGATTGAAAGGGATCAGAGTGTCAAATAGGAAGTAAGAAAACTTCACTCCTAAATGTATTAACATTAAATTTAAGAACATCAAAGGCTAAGAAGAAAATGAAGAGAGAGAGAGAGAGAGAACCTACAAATAAATCAAGAATCAGTTTGACATCACACTTCTCACTATAACAGTACAAGACAGCAATGGGGAATGTTCTTCAAAGATTTAAAGAGAAAAATTGCACTTTTCTACAAATAAGTTTTTAAGTACAAAGAAAATTAAAGATATTTTGGGCCTATTAGGTGTCCAGAAGTATTTTAGTCCAGACTACCCCAGGAAGACAAGTTTTTTTTTGTGTGCACAGTAGTTTATTTTGGGATTTAATCCAGGGAAAATGAGGATACTGATGAGAGGGAAATGTGGATGGAGGAAAAGCCAATTCTAGGGTACATTCTGGAGTCAGTCAACTCTGTGGGTAACCAGGCTGGATCTCAGCAGGACTCTCAGAGAAACTGTACAGAATACACTGTGACAATCCTATTTCTTCATTCTGAAAGTAAGCATGAAACTAGTAGTTTTGAGAACGATATATTATCTTATTAGAACAAACAGTAAATTTTATTAAGAAATGCTTAACAATCTATTCACAAATCGCATGCTTTTTAACTTTTAACTTATTAATACAATAAATTATTATTCTAATATTGAAACACCATCCTTTGTGTTTAGATTTACTGTACTTATTTACAGCTATGATATTCTTATGGCATAGTAATGAATTGGAGGCACTAGTATTTTAGCATCCCTATTTGTAAGATTCTGTCCTGTTCGTTGTACAGGGAATGTTTGTCAGGTTTGGAATCTATGGATATGGAAACATCATCAGATGAAATGAAATGAATTGTAACTTTTCATTTTTCTCATTTTCTTTTACATTTAGGCATTAAAAGAACTGTTCTAAATCATGTAAGTCCATGCCCATTTTTGGAAATAGTTTTTGAAAGAAATCCTAATTTTATATTTGGATCAATTACTTTTCCTGGAAAATTATCTATTTTGGTCATGGTTTAAAAATGAAAAATTTAAATAACACTTTTCCTAATTTAAAAATCCCTTATTTGTATAATTATATTGCTTCAGAAATCATTTTAAAAAGTAAACTGACAATAGTATTAATGTTCATCTAATGTAATAAGAAACACATGATTATTTGAGGATATATCCGAAATCTTTTATGATTTTCATTAATCTTGACCTCTTAGAATCTGTACGTTTTTATTTTTTTCTTTTACTTTTATAAAGCTTATCCTTGCAAATTCAGTACAGAATAGTGCTTCTAGTAAACCGTGAACACTATTTCTATAACATTTGTACATTGGCTGTTAATTTGAAGAAATTTTTTTGGTAGTATTTTTTTTTAATGTTAATTGCTGAAAATATTAGGAAACAAAAGCATTTCTCCTTTGCCTACCTGTTTTTGCAATAATGTATTTAACACATGGTAGATGACTGTAGGATAGTAGAACTTAGATAAAAAGTTTCTTACAAGTGTAGTAACCTTATTTTATGAACCACAAATTAAGACTCATGATATCATATAAATATATTTTAAGAATAATTAATAAAATATTTAAAATCTCTAATGTCTTGGGTTGTGTAGAACATATTTTCTCTATTTATTGTGGACTATTTAAAAACTCACACTATAAATTGTATTAAAAACTGAGAAAATAATTTTTCTGTGAAAATTTATGACTAATATAATGATTTCATATTTTAAAGTATATCATATTTTATTTATTATATTATATATTTTATTTTATATCCCAAGCACAAAAGTTATGTTGTTGAACCACTAAATAAATGAAAGAATAAATGATTTAAATATTTAAATTTTTTTTCTGTCTTGCAAATCATATGATTTATACTAGTATTACGTTATCTACAGGTGAACTTCTGTAAATTGACCTCCAAAAGACTGTAACAAATGGGTCAACACTTGGAGATGGTCAACATAGGGAACTGGGTCTACTGTACTGATCTGTACACGTGCATGTCTGCCCTCTGAAATTAAGTCAACTTAAGGAGGAGGTCAATCTAAGGAAGTCGTCAACAATAGGGATTCTCCTGTATTTAGGATTATCCTATAATCTACCTCATCCAGTTTTTGACTAATTTAAAAACTATAGAAATAAAATCTAAATCCATATCATCTCCCCTTATCATAGCAGCAAATAGTCCACAAAACTATCCAATAATAGTTTGTACTTGCACTATTTCTCTTAGTTATAGAATTTAGTCTCCTTAATAAACTTACAAAGAAAAACAATGGATTATTTTCTACAAACTATTTTGGAATTAAAAAGGAAAATATACTCTCTTTACATATCTTCATATTTCTACATTTTAATAATTTTAATTTTTTTCTTGTTACTCATTTTTGTATAAAATTGATCAATTCAATAGACTCATGGTTTTTGATTATTTTACCCTTGTGCATTTCTTGCTATGTTAAATGTGATTCATCTATCTGATCATTTGGAAGAAGAAAAGACTAATCTTCTAATTACTTTAATATAGAGAATATATCGAAACATTCAATCTAAGTTTCTTGATGCATGCATGATGTAGCAGAGGTAGTATGGAGGAAATTTCTTTTTTGTCATTCCAAATATTTGTACTCTTTTTCTGACAATTTTGAGCTCAAAACTTAAATTATAACAGATATAGTCTTTTATTAGTAGTAAGGATAGCATTCAATTGATTTTGAAGTAAATTCAATCAAAACCAAGAAAAGCATTTTTTCCTAGAGTTCTATAACAAATTCTGTGTTAGTAATTTATTATGTATACAACAAGAATTAAGTGAATTCCTATATACAATGGGGCCAAGGGAAACTTCCCCTTCACCTTCGGAAGATTAGCTGAAAAATCACGGACAAGGCAGGTTAATAGGAGAAAAGGCATGCAAGTTTACTAATATGCATAAAGGAAAAATCGAGAGAGATTCCCTTGCCATCCAATGCATATATGTCCTTCTTCTTAGAGAAAAGGAAGATGGGACAATGTGAGAGAATTTAAGGGAGGTTAGTAAAGGCATTTTAGGGAAAATTCAATCAGTGGGAAGGACATCTAATGGCATGAGACAAAGTCTGTTACACCCATAGAACAGACAGTGGTTTGTGACAAAAGTCTGGCCAGGTGTGTTCGCAAACTTCAGTCTTTCTTCCTGCAACATAAATTCCATTAATGAAAACTCAAGGGGAAGAGAGATAGTCATTGTGTCATTTTTGGTGGGAGGAGTGTTCAAACTTTTGGCTTCTCTGAGCCACATTGGAAGAAAAAGAGTTGTTTTGGACCACACATTAAACACACAAACACTAACAAAAGATGACAAGTGAAAAGGGAGATTCATGTATACTTTTCATGATACCTGCCACCATGGATAAGCAAAAAAGTTCTTATATAATCCACATGCTGCCCCCATGCCTCAGCTTGGACACTGTTGGTAGACTTTAGGCAGATAAGAGAATTCCAGAAAAGAATTTCATCCTGTGATCTAAGAGAAAAAGGGAATTGAAGACAGGATGGGGGAGGAAGGTCAGAGAGACCTTCTTTGGTTCAGCATGTCAAAGCACCACATTTTGGGGTATCGCTTTCTGAGCCCCAAGAATCCCATATTAATTATATGAGTGTTTAAAAAACACGTAACTGGGCAGCGCCTGTGGCTCATCGAGTAGGGTGCTGGCCCCATATACCGAAGGTGGTGGGTTCAAACCCAGCCTTGGCCAAACTGCAAAACAACTAGCTGGGCGTTGTGGCGGGCATTTGTAGTCCCAGCTTGGGAGGCTGAGGCAAGAGAATTGCCTAAGCCCAGGAGTTGGAGGTTGCTGTGAGCTGTGTGATACCACCGCACTCTACCGAGGGTGATAAAGTAAGACTCTGGTGTATCTACAAAAAAAAAACAAACCAAAAAACAAACAAACAAAAAGACCCGCATAACTATTCAGGCTCATTCAAGACTAGAGAAGCATACATCTTATTTTAGAGGAGTTATCTCTATAACAACTCATGTAATTCATATAATAATTCTAAAAAAATTACTAGCCTCTTAAAACTATAATGTTGAACAAGGCCTGAAATATGTTAAAATGATAATAGCTGTGAAATGAGAGAATAAATATATGCATGGTTAAGTGGATGGATGACACAGGTGTTCTAAATTCAGAGGCGTGAAGGATCATTCCTGGTCCAGATGGTCAAAGAAGGCTTTGTATAAAATCAGTGTTGAAGGATGAGGAGGACCTGTGATGGAAAAGAGGTTATGGCCAGAAGAAATGATAGAGCTTTAACATTTACGAAATCTCTTTTTTATCCAAAAATCAACACATTTTAAAAAGACTAAAAACAAACAAGCACTCAATTTAACTAAATTATATCTATAAATGAATTAAAACATTTTATATACCAAT
The DNA here is from genome assembly GCA_963573935.1 of Arctocebus calabarensis. NCBI lineage: Eukaryota > Metazoa > Chordata > Mammalia > Primates > Lorisidae > Arctocebus > Arctocebus calabarensis. The sequence goes on along the minus strand of CAUYON010143169.1, from coordinate 11,515 downwards.
ATATGTTCTGCGGTAAGAAAGAATGCTTCTGGAGGCTTTGGAAAGGTGTATATTTTCATAGTGTTTTTGTGTTACACACAATCTGGCACCTCATCACTGGAAACTAGGAATATGTTTTCTTGCATGAAAAAAGGAACTTTGCGGATGTAATTAAATTAGGAACCTCAGGATGGGAGGAGTATCCTACATTATCTAGATGATCCAAAGTAATCACACGAGCCCTTCTAAGAGAAGAGAGGTAGATGAGCCAAAAGTGTCCATGGCCATCCCACTGTGGACGCATCTGATCTTTTCTGATTGCACAAGGTAAGCAGGGTCAGAACAGGTTAGTACTTGAATGGGAGAAGAGTAGGTCAGACAGATAGGAAGAGAGAGGACGTGACAGGCTCTTGTGGTTTTGTAGAAGAAGGAAGGTGACTGTGAGCCAAACAATGAGCATGGTCTCTAGAAGCTAGAAACTGCCCTCAACAGCTAACAGGAAAACAGGGACCTTAATAAAACAACTGCATGGTATTTGTCTCCCCTCTAGAGCTTTCCCCCACCAAAATGCAACCCTGTTGAAACCTTGATTTTAACCCAGTGAGACCCAGTTAAACTGCTGATCTGCAGAACTGTAAGATGCTAAATTTGTATTCTTTTAAGCCACTAAAATTGTGGTAATTTGTTTCAGCAACAATACATGGCAGAAAACTAACAAGTCTGTGGTAATGATTCACAAAATAATCTATATCTTTTTAAGTAAAAGTTTAATACAATGAAAAATTGACATTTGTTTTCACTTACTTCAGCTGAAATAGTGTTTAACGTAAAGGATATTTACGTATTTTATGTATTTTCATTCAATGTTCTCATCAAAGGAGAACTGAATCAAAATACATACTGTATCCTATAAACCTTGGCTATTATTTCTTTAGTGCTATTTATTACACAGCATAGTCAATGTAAAATATTTTGTTCAATGAAACATTATATTTTGCTTCAGTTGTGTCAAAAAAATTTGGAAGCTGATTTCTTGTATCTTTGAAATTTACTGTCTTGTCAGATCATATAACCAATGAAATATCTTCAACATTTTACTTTTCTAAATATGGCATCTATTTTTCTACATTTTTTGTCTTTCTTGACCCTTAATCTCTAAGAAGTATAAATGATGTCCTGCAGTGGCTAAATAAATCTAGTTTTTTGTTCAATATTGGTGTCCTTACCAGTTATTTTTTGCTAGGTAAAGCTATTGTAGATGGGAAGGGTTAAAACATCTTGAGGATTAAGTGGAATATTTGGCCATACTTATCTGCACTAGTGAAGATGTCATGCCAAATTCATAAATTCAAAATAAGAATTTAAAAGCCTGGTTAATGTGATAATTGTTTTGGCACATTCTCTAACCCTAGCATTTTATATCATTGGGAAAAAAGTTGATGTTATTTAAATTAGTGTTCAGTCATTTTAATATAGAAGAGCCAAGTGAAATGAAACAGAACTTGATGATAAAAACTGGAGGCAGGCGGCACCTGTGGCTCTGCGAGTAGGACCCATATATTGAGGGTGGCGGGTTCAAACCCGGCCCCAGCCAAACTGCAACAAAAAATAGCCGGGCATTGTGGTGGGCGCCTGTTGACCAAGCTACTCAGGAGGCTGAGGCAAGAGAATCGCCTAAGTCCAAGAGCTGGAGGTTGCTGTGAGCTGTGACACCATGGCACTCAGCTGAGGGCAACAAAGTGGGACTCTGTCTCTAAAAAACAAAAAACAAAAACAAAAGAAATTGGAGTCAAACATTGTATTAAAGTAAAGGTTATTCTTTGTTTCTTCTAATAAAGAAGAAAGATAATCTAAAGATTATTCTTTGTTTCTTCTTCAATAAAATCTATATATGAAATAATTGTTCCAGACTATTATTTAATCTTCTACTTCAAGCAATTTTTCTGCCAAATTACTTAAAAAGTCCTTAGGTTTGGGGGCCTGTTTTGTAAAGCTGGGATGTGGCTTGGCTGTCTTGATCAAATCTGATCCTATGGGCCTCCTTATCTTTCTGGATCCTCCAGGATCTGAGATGCTCTGTGTGATTTGGGTTCAGTATAAGCTTCTAAGTTACCCCACTCTAGGTTCAAGTCAACCAAATTTAGCCTGGACACAGGGTTGGATGAATCAACTCACTCAAATCTATACTAAATGCTTTATCCTTCCCTCTGTCCATCCCCCCATCCATTTATTCAGTGGCCAATAATCAGACTTCCCAATATACAAGGTAAGAATTAAGGAACACAGTCACATTTTTGGTGGCACCATATTGACAATTTTATTATTATATTTGATGACTGTATTTGCTAATAAATCTGTCATTGGCTCAGGTTTCTTAGATAGTCTCTTCCTTAGACTCCATGATTATTTGTTTGGAGAAGAGGTACCCTACATTGTAGAGATGTCGATGACATATTCCAGCTTTCATGGAAAATCAAACCCTCCAGGAAAGGAATCCCTGTGAGGGTCAAGATGAAGCAATAGAATTATTCTATGAAGAAATTGATTAAAATAGCTTAAGACATTGTTCTTAGTTTTCAGCTTGGGACACCTGTAGTTCAGTAGTTAATTCTCTTTAGTATCTGCTGATTTTGTGTTATTTTTTTTTAAATTTTTTTTGCAGTTTTTGTCCGGGGCTGGGTTTGAACCCGTCACCTCCGGCATACGGGGCCGGCACCCTACTCCTTTGAGCCACAGGTGCCACCCTGATTTTGTGTTATTTTGTCTACATTTCTTCTTCTTCATCTTTTTTTGTTTGTTTGTTTTCCAGTGTCAGAGATTCACTCTTTTTTTTTGTCTTTTAATTCTCTACAGTCAGAGATGACCAAGGAAGATAAGAATGTGGATCATTTAGCCTTTAGGGAATGCTCTTTCCTTTTCCTTGATATTTTTTCCCCCCTATTGGGGTTGTTTCTTACTATGCTCTCTACATCAACTCTGTGAAGTCCAGGAAATCCATGATATGAAGACTGGTTTATGGGGAAAAGGGATTAACTTGGCTAGGTTTTTAGGCAAGTGACAAAAAAGTACTGCTTGTGTCCACAGCCTCCCTGCAGGGGAGATTTCAAATCATAGTAACAGATAGTGGGCATTTGCCTTTGAATATTTGTCTGCTGAACTTGAGCAGCAGTAGAACATAGATGTAGACACTGCACCATCTCAGTATGACTAAGTAAAGGGAAATAAAATTCGGATTCTAAACATTGTAAACGGAAAAAACATCTTGACATTTAAATACAGCGAAATGTATAGAAGGCCAATTGTCTGGGGGAAAAAACAAAAACATAATGCCCTGTTGTTTCCATTTCAACTGTTTTGGCACTGGAAGAGCTCTCAAGGAAAGTCCTATAGAACTACAGGATTATAGTACATTAGTCTGTATTAACTTAGAATCCTTTTCCCTAAATTTGTTTTATTTCTTACTCTACATTTAACAAACATATATATATATATACACAGGTAACCCAGAATCAACTCTGAAGAAAATTACAAAGTTGGTGACATTCATATTTGTTTCATTCCTTCACTAATTACCTGATATACTCGTGATATTTTGTGTGGTCCATCTCCTATGAAAGTTCTTCCCAGTATGATAATCAATATGGAATTTAAAGCTGAAAGGCACATGAACTTGATGTGGTGGAAACTGGACATTTCATAAATGAATGAAGGTAGGTGGCTATTTTCTCCATATATGAATACTTTTAATCTTGTTTTTGAAATAGAAACATACTGAATGTTTATTAAACTATTTGTTTTGGTTGGAAAGAATGAGGCATTATTACTATGGAAATTGGCTGTTACTGATAGAATTTTGCCATCCTAGTTGAGCCCAATTTTCTTATTATTACAAATTAAAAGTTATTTTGTTCATCCATGTACAGATTATTCACTGACTATGTGTAATTTCTCGTTATTTCTTTTAATTTACAGTAATAACTGGATTGTCTGTATGTTTTAGAAAAATAAGAGCTCAGGAGTAGAAAGGCAAAGGATAATTTTTCTGTTTATCAAAAGCCGTTTTCCTAAAATATCTTCCTCAAATATCTGACAAGTAGCACCAAAGGAAAAAAAAAATGTACTTAATTGCTTGTCAATTTCTACGTATTTACCTTGAACCTAAATGGATTTCTTTACAGAAATAATCCTGAGTTTATCAGTAACCGTTAATGGGTATGTATTTTTTAAGGTGGTGAGAAAGCATGTCATTCACACTGAAACCTTATGTTCAGCAAAGCTTGGTATCATGGGACAATCTTTGCATGTAACCCACTGTGACAAACAGAAAAACTCCTTGCTCCGTGTGTGTGTGTGTGTGTGTGTTGTCTCCAAGGGTGACAAAGGGAGGGGGAGAGAGGTACTGAGGAGGAAGAATAAGAAGATTATATCAATTTGAGATGCAGGGGATATAAAAAGAGTTTAGGCTTAATGACTAACATTCAGGACTGCAACCTAGCAATTATGAGCTGGAAGGTATTCATGCAATTTATGAGTAACCCTATTTTTGGCTGAAAACACAATTCAAAGGAATCACTCAGTGCCTGAAAGCAAGCCCAGGTATATTGGCACATTCACTAAAAAACAACATTTCTATAGTGCTTCCAGCAGCTCTTTATTACTGAAAAGAATATGACTGAAAATCTCCCTCACTTGTGGCTTCAGGGATAGCTACCTGGAGGCATTTTACTTTCTTGTGTCAAAAAGATGAAATCACAGCCCATGAAAAATTAAAAAAAAAATTCTTCTATGCAATTTGTGATAGAAGAACTTAAGAGCTTAAGAAGTTAAGATATTTCCTTATGGATTGACTATTTCTAACCTGTGCCTAAACTAAATTTTCACAGCGAGGTTTTTTGTGAAGGTCACAATGGAGCTATTCTAACTGTGCAGTTCTGCAAAATTCAAAAGGAATCATCTGAATTGAAACGTCACGTCTTTAGTTTCTGTTAAGCATTTCTCTGACTCCCAGTAATCAGACCTAGTGACACCAGTTGTCTCATTTGTCTTGAACACCATTGATTGTGAGAGGAAGCTGCTTTGCTCTCTGGGTCTCAGGGAGCTGTGGCATGCTTATGTTGAGAGGTGAGGTCACTAAATCCATAACAACCTGACAATCAAGCACAGCAAGTGTCTGGAACATATACTTGGTGTTCAATAACTTTTTATTGGACCAATAAATACATTAATTTATAGAAGAATGAATGAGTTAATAATATGAATGTATTGCAGGGGTGCATCTTTCATCCCTGTCAGCTGCTTTCAGAATAGCTGCCCTCTGCCCCGAGAGTTACTATTGGATAAGAAAATCCAGAGCAGATTCAGCAAATCTGTAGTGCAATGTGGAAAACCAAAATATACCACCCCAAAGTGCGCGTCTTTGGCATATTTTGAGATGGCTATTCAGAGGGGCTGCAGACACAAGAATAGCTCAGAAAAGCTGTCTTTTTGTGGGGGAGATTTGCATCTGCAGAGGAAAACTACATTAGTGAAGTAAACAGCAGATGCAAACAGGCTCTGCTTGACATGCATTTCCTCCCCTCTCCCTCCCATAGCCTGGTGCCACCACCGTCCAGGAACTTTCAAGTCCCCATTTCTTTCTGAGGCACCAAATGTTATTCAGGTTTCAAGCATTTTGTCTTTAGAGTCCCATTTTGTTGGATTCTTGTCCACAAGTACTCATAATAAATTTATATACCTTTTCTCCTGTTCCCCTGTCCACTGTCAGGGTTGGGGCTCAGAAAGATGCCTCAAAAGAAATGGGGAGTTGAAAGCTTCCTGACATCTTCCTGCTCACCTTTCTCTGACCTTCATTCTCCCTCCAGGGTCGCCATAGAAACTAGAATCTCTCTTCTGCAAGACAAGTCATAGAAACCAGATTCACTTTTCCAAAAAGGAAGCCATAATACTTCAAAATATTACTGCACCATTCCCCCTCCATGCTTCTTATAAACACTGGCCATAAGGAAATTATCTGAACTACCTTATTTGATTATAGGTCTTAAGACTCTACTTTGAGAAAGGGTCCTGTCCCGTACCCAGAGGAAGAAATGATGTACAGAGGGGACAAGAAGAATACACAGTCAGGCCTTGCTGGGCTTCCTGTCCCATGCTTCCTAATGCTTAACAGGATTAGCATTACATTGTATCCTCTTTGTCCAATCATATTTTTATGCAGCTATCTGTACCTCATTGAAGCTGAATATGAAATAGTTTCCTGTGTGTCTCTGAGTCCTCATTTTGAAGATTTTGTTGTCCCATAAAATTGTGATCAAATACATTTATATGCCCTTTTTCCTGTTAATCTACCTTTGGTCATTGATTTTCAGGGTTCTTCAGAGAGCAGAAGGAAGGTTTCCTTTGGCCGATGTTGCTTTACAGAGTCAAATTATTGAACCTTCAAAATCAGGAGAGAGAAGGAAAATTATCTTTGCTTCTGCAGAAACAATTATCATTTCCTGAGACATGGTTAATCTATCAGGATACTTTTCTCAGCCACAGCACTCTTAAAATGTTGTTTCCCAAAGTAGTCTCCAGGCAGCCACTACAATCAATCAGAGTTGGCATAAGAAAGCCAAATGTTTGTTTCCCAAGTTCTGAACACATTAGTATAACCTGATTCTATTAGGAAAAACGCCTCCCATTTTGCCATCTTTTTAGGAGTTACGTTATGATCTTTATCTCAGTTTTTACTCGTGGTCCCCCATTTTCTTCTCTTGTAGCCAGGTCTGAGCTTTTTGTAGGATGTCTTGGCTGTTTTTTTTTTTTTGTTGTTTGTTTGTTGTTTTTTCTTTCTTTCTCATAGGGTCCTGGCATTCTTGAAGAGAGTCCCTTGCTTACATTTTGACCTCATGGAAAATGACGAGTACTAAGGCTTTATCAGTTATGAGTCTGTTAGCATGTCAGAGACCTTTCTGAATAGAGTTCAGAGATTGTAACTTAAAATTAAGAATTGGATTATTGTCATTTTTTCTCAGTCAAATAATATGATACAGTTGGAAGAAAACCTGAAGTTCACCTGGTTCAATATTCTTGTTCCCATATACTCATAGGAGATGCTCAACCAGTAACATTCCTATACAGTCTCCTCCTCTGGACTAAGGTACAACCTATAATTTATTTCTAATTAACAGGGTATACCAGAGGTGATGGACAGGATATTGTCCTCATGGTTACATTTAGCTATATAAGACTTTGTCTTAGTAGACCAGCAAATTCTCTCGCTTTCCTTAAAGAAATCAACAGCCATGCTATGAATTGCCCAGGAGGTCTGCAAGGCAAGAAACCGTAGGCAGCCTCTAAAGGCAGGCTCTAGTGACAGCCAACAGAAACCTGTGTCCCTCATTCATATAGCCACAGGGAAATTAATGTTACTAATAATCAAAGTGAGCTCACAAGCAGATTTCTCCCTAGTCCAGCCTGGAGGTGAAAGTGTAACTGGCTAATATCTTGATACTGGTGAGATCTGAGCAGAGGACCCAGCTAAGGAGTGAGTAGATTTCTGACTTACAAAAATTATGAGATAATAAACATGTGTTGTGTGGAGTAATCTGTTATGCCTGGATACAATACTCACTTTCTAGAATAAAAAATAAAAGCCTAAAGCTTAGATTACTTAAAGACAATATTCTATAAATTGGGCCAGGTGGAGTGGCTCACACCTATAATCCTAGCACTCTGGGAGGCTGAGGCCTGTGGATTGCTTGAGCTCACAGATTCAAGATCAGCCTGAGCAAAAACAAGACCCTGCCTCTAGGGCGGTGCCTGTGACTCAAAGGAGTAGGGCACTGGGCCCATACGCTGGTAGTGGCAGGTTCAAACCCAACCCCAGCCCAAAACTGCAAAGCAAACAAACAAACAAACAAAAATCGCTCCCTCTAAAAATAGCCAAGTGTTGTTGTGGGCACCTATAGTCCCAGCCACTTGGGAGGCTGACACAGGAGAATCATTTGAGCCCAAGAGGCTCCTGTGAGCTATGACACCATGGCACTCTACCAGGGGAGACAAAGTGAGTCTTTGTCTCGAAATAATAATTAAAAAATCCTATAATTTAGCAACAAAGGTGAAATAGTACTCAGGACTCATTATGCCCATTCTGGCCTATTCTTTTTGATATAATAAATCAACAAATATGTGGCTAAATGTGTAAAAAATCAGTTACACAGAATCCAGATAATGTACATAAACTAAATAAATGAATAACTTTCCAAAAAAACAGTGTTGATTTCTCCATCTACTATGTAATTATGTCTTTTGTTTTCATATATGTCTAGAGATAGTGTGTAAAATAAAACAAAGATTATGTTTTTGGTTTTGATTTTTTAAAGCCCTAGACTTTATTTGATAAGAAGACATTACATTTTTGAAAGATCAGCAAAGATAGAGGGCAAGGAAAATATCTCATCTGTATGTGATTGTCAAGAAAAACAAAAGCACATCTTCCTATAATCAAAAACCATATTGAACAGAAAACTCAAATATACTATTGAATTTTAAAATATAAAAGTCTAAACCGAATCTTCCTTACTACATCAGTCTAACTGGTGCTCTGACTAATACACTGTCACATACATGTTGTCCAAGAGTCTGTGTTATCCAAATACCACTCACCAAGTCTCATAAAATAATAAGGTTACATTGCAGTCCTAATTTATGTAATTTCAGAATCTTGTAAATTTTCAGGATCCTTTTTTTTTCTCTCTTTCAAGTATTTTTTAAAGTTTCCATAAGTTTTCCCACAGTGTTAGTGAATTAATTGGGGCTGTTAGTGTATATCGCGTCTTGACAGCTGTTCTGGGACATTGCTCTTCTCTATTTCTGTTATAAAATATAGCCTAAAGTCTCCTTTTCTCTTTTCATATTAAAAGATGGGTCGGAGTCCTTATCCTCATGTCGTGTTGATGGGTCACAACTATTTCCCAGGGTTTACCCCAACTGCCCAAGGTGTTGGGCTCATCTGAGTTAACAACTATGAGTAATTTTTGGTTTTTTGTATCTTACCCATTCAATATAAATAAATTCTGTCTCTGTGACCTCATAGTGTCCGTAGACATTATATTTCCAGCATGTTCCTATCCAGTAACCCCAGTGTGCTCTGTGTACATTATTACAAAGCCCATTTGCTGATGTGCTATAAATAATTTTTCCAGAAAACAAAAAGCCCAGAAAGTAAGTTAAAAAGGTACACTAGAAATGCGTGCAAATAACTCCAAAGACAGGATTAAAGTAGTAATTTGAGCAATTAGGGTGGAAGGTGGAATCGAATTTGTATGATGGCAGAGAAGCAGAATTTGCCTCTAAAGAAGCCGAATTTTATAATGTAGAATACATCTTCTAGTATATGCTCAGATCTCAAGGCTATTACTATTTTGTTACCTACTATCTTTTAATCCTTTTAGTTGCTATTTAAAGAAAAAGAGAAACATATTGTTTTTTAATAGTGCAGACTTCTGTACCTCTAAAAAGAATGAAGTTTCCAAAAACATCTGAGGAAAAAAACACTAAAATTACTGCCAATAATATTCCCTGTCAAAAAATAGATCTTTGATTTCTTGAATTAGGATTGTTTAAACAAATATTAATATATAAAGGGAAAATTCTAATGGAAACCTTTTCTGCGTAAAAGCAACATAAGAGGAGAGAGAGGCTTTGAGAAGAAAGAGAGACTTATAATTTAGAATAAAATGCTTTTTAAAAAACTTCCAGAAATTCTATTCTAGTGTTAATTTTCTTGTTTCTCAAAGATGAAAAAGGGCAGCTGATTGAAAGAGAAAAACTTCAAATCACTTTTAGAATATAAAGTGAATAGATAAATGAAAGACATAGAGAAACCTAGGGTAAATTCCAAATAGCCTTGTCTTTTCGTCAATAGATTCATTTCCAAGATACAGCACCTGTTGGTAGATATAAGTTGGCACAGTGGTGGAATTGCTATTACAGAGTCTATATTTCTTACCCCTTTTCATGTAGAAAGAGGATAAGCAATATTAACAAATGCAGAAAAGTAATGATATATTTGCTAAGATTTTCTTACTGTGAATTTAAAAATACATTTTCTAATGTATTTCAGTTTGGCCAAGAACCACACAATGCCTGCAGTATTTAAGAAAAAAGAAATAGCTGTGAGACTTGACTTGCAGATTTGAATCCTATCTACCGAAGTGCAAAATCCTGGAGCTGCCCAAGTGGTGCTTTGACAGAGTAAAGTACAATGAAAAATTTGGGTGAATGTGCAGAAATCTGGATGAAGAAAGACATAAAAATGTTACATGAAAAAGTAACTCTGCTGTTGACTCCAGCCAGAAAACACATATTCATGACGAAACATTTAACAGCTATTCTAACAATGCCAAAGTAAAAGGGGGAGAGAGGAAGGGGAGGAAGGAAATAATAATTCATATGGATTGAAGGTACAAAATGTTCCAGGCAAAAAATGAGTTGCATCTAAAAGTGTTTTTTTCAATGTCAAAAGTTTTCTAATGGGCTGAAAAAAGATGGAAAATACTTTTTTACTAACAAATGTAATTAGACTCACAAGTATTCCACTCATTAGCATTGTCTTTTCCCACAATGCTGTCTCTGTTCATTCCTAATTACTTTCCACCGCTCATTGTGTCCAGATGACTACAAGTATAGTGACAAATATAGTCATTGGTTTTCCCTTAACAGATTTTGTATGAAAAACAACAAAAGAAAGCCTTTCACAAGCCATGTTTCAATGATCTCATGAAATGCTGATTTGTCCACCATTGCAATCACTGGCTAGCTTAGCCCTTTCTGTTTTCTTAATGTAATGATATCAATATGCATAAGATGATACTATGAAATGATGAGATATGAAAGTATGTTCAGCATTATCAAAAAAGATTTGAATATGGCCACAAGTGTTAAGTGTATTTTATTAAATAAAAATACTAAGAAAAATTAATAGTAGTTCTAATGTGTCAATTACATAGAATCATTTCTCTGAGCAAGCTATGTTCTTTTATCCATCCATATATTTGTTCATCCAATGAAATTTTTTCTGTTTTATAAATTTTATCTTTTATTGTATATACGTGAATAACTCCTAAGATTTTCATGTGTTAGATATTTATAACATGCCACACACAGTGTTCACACAGTAATTTTTACAGGCTTCCTTTTTAATGCTGGTTATACACTCTCTTACTTTTTTTTTTTAAATAAATTCATCTTTCTCATTAGAGTGATTTACCTTTGTTATATCACATTCCTGGGATTGTGCTTTTTTTTTTTTTTTTTCAGCTTTGTTCTTATTTTATTTTATTTTTTTTTTAATAATTTTATTGAATCATAATTATGTACATTGGTGCAATCACAGGGCACGATTCATATACATTCAGAAATATTTTGATCATATCGTTACAGATATCCTTCATGGCATTTCCTTGATCACTATATAAAGACATTAATACTCTACCTTTAATAAGTTTCGCCAGTACCCTGCTAAGATGCACCATAGGTGTGTTCCCACTAATTG
>CAUYON010143167.1:0-22886 GCA_963573935.1 Arctocebus calabarensis | reverse complement strand
AGGCAACACTCAAAAAACCCCACACTCCTGCCCAGGTTCTCCCAAGGCAGTTCAACCAAGTGCCAAGTGCAAAAGAAACCCAAACGGCTTACAGGCAAGGCCCTTCCAGCCTGCAGTCCCACTGCTGCCCCACCCACAGCCACCGACAGGATCAGACCGAATGAACAGATGCAACCACTTGCCCAATCTCCGCCGCTTTAGCCTTCCTCAGGGTGTCCAGAAGCCTCACACTTTCTCCCTGTGTCCCCAAAGTGAAGTTTCTGGGCAGATCCTGCCTGGCAGAGATGCCTGAAGTCCTCTCTCCCCCGTCTCACCGTGTCCAGCCGCAAGGAAGCTGTTACTTGTCCCTAATGCTGAAAATTTAAAATGGTGATTAAAAATTAAAAAAGAAAAAGAAAATAAAAAAATGAAAAGAAAAACAAAATTAGACATATGAAAAAGTATATTATAGGAATAGATCATGAGAAATTGTCAGAGATAATCCATAACAGGGGATCAAATTCCATGACCATTGACTATATCCTGAAGTCTTGTATTATGATGAGTATGTGATTTTCTTTTTTCTTTTTACAACATGGCTCTCCTCAAAGAACACATTTACATTTGTTTTTTATGTGGCATTTCTCTTTTTACAATTTTCTATGACTTAATGTATACCGACATCCTCATTAGCTCTATTAAATTCCCCATCTTCTGTGCCATGCATCTATGTTGTTTCGGGTATGTGGAAATCCACTCTGTGTACACTCACATACAGACCATGAATTTGATAGAAACAATACCAAGGATAGAACGGAAGACCATCATGTCTTCTTATCTTCACCATGCATATAATTATTTTTGAATCAGTCAGTAACTTTGCTGTCTTCTTTAAGAAAATGTAGCTTTAATTCATTAAAAGCTATTGAAATGTTATCAGCTCACAGAAACACCAATGCAGCAAATGACACTTTTTTTTCTGGAGACTGAGTTTCACTCTATTGAGCTTGGCCAGAGTACCATGGTGTCATAGGTCACAACAACATCAAATTGTTGGGCTAGAGCAATCTTCTTGTCTCAGCATCCCAAGTAGCTGGGACTATAAGCACCTGCCACAATGTCTGGCTAGTTTTTGTATTTTTAGTAAAGACAGGGTCTCACTGTTGCTCAGGATTGTCTAGAATTCCTAAGCTCATCCACCTGCCTTGGCCTCTCAGAGCTAGGATTACAGGTGTGAACCATTGCACTAGCCCAAATGACACATTTTTAAACTGAAGTTTTTGTTGTTGCTGTATGGAATGGCCAATGCAGTTATCTGAATTTTTGGCCAAATGCATTGCATTAAAACCCAACCCCCACCCCCAAAACAACTTATTGGTAATATCTTGAAATTCACTTGAAATCTGTTTCCTTCTGCAAAGTTCCTCAAAAAAGGATTTTAAAAGTGTTTCACTTTTCCTGGTCCTTAATACATATATTAGTGGATAAATTCTAGAATTTTCAGTTCCAGCAGGGCCATGAATTGTATATAACTGATAAGAAATGGAGGGGATAGTTTGAAGGGGTCTCCCAGTAGCCACAGTGGGGCACGAGTTGGTTCTTCCTGTGTGATATTTAATATAGGAGTTCTATCTTCTATGATCAGATCTCTAATCAGGAATAGTTCACCACTAAAAGTATTTTGTGACACTGGAGGCATATCAGTATCAGCAAGTGTGTTTAGGTCAGAAGTTCATTGAGCATGTTGAAATCCTTTTATTCTCTAACAAAAGGCATTTTTTGAAGGCAAGCAAGGCGCTTTGTGTGAAGGAGCCAAAGTCATACACGATTAAGTAATTTGGCAGAGGAGATTTCTTGCATTTTTTTGCTTGCATTTTCATTTCCTCTGTGATTAAATTGACACCTAAAATTAAGCCCACTCCTTGTTGACTGGGCACCCATGTACACCTCCTTAAATAAAACTTAACTTCCAAATACAGACACTAACAAGGTTACAGTTCCACTTACTATGATGCAGCTCTCCTGTGATCATGATTTTCAGGATTTTAAACATTAGGGATCTTAGACTTCAGGGATTTAGACTTTAGAGATTTTGGTCTCAGGATTTCAACACTTGGGATTGTGTCTTTTGGAGTCATAATCCAAACCTTGACAAGGGCTTATAAAGAACAACCTTGTGGTTTTTAGCAAAAATGTAGAGGGCAAGTTGCTCAGTTAAGTGGCAGAAAAGTGAATTTGGCAGTAGTTTTGTGGCTAACCTCTGTACTATTGCTTATGGAATTTAAAAAATCAAGCAAGCAAGCCACTTGCGTTTATTAAAGGCCTGCCTTAGAAGAAAGATCTATACTCAGATAGTATACAAGATAAAGAAAAAACAAATCTGTCAGGGTCCCAGCTTTGGCACACCTTTTGTGTGTGGGACATAACCACAAGAGGGACTCCACCTAACAAAATCAAATATTTTGATCTGGTTGTTTGTATCCTCACATTAACCTGAAATAAAAATACTTTTAAAAAAAAATTACACATAAAAATTTAAAAAGAAAGAAAAGAAAGGGCAGACAAAAAAAATCAAAAGGAGTGGTGAAGGTAGAGCAAAAATACATGAGCAATTTAATAAACCTGAGAGTTACCACGGGGTTATGAACACGTGAAACTTGAGTCAGTGCAAAGTAGTTGGGCATGAGCAACTGAAATAGCCAAGATGGAAGAGATTCCTTCAAGTTCCCAGCATGAAGGAACTCCCCACAGTTCGTGACAGTTTGTGGGGAGCTTGCGAGAGAGCGTGGATGTGGTTTGCACCCTACCTCCTCTCTGTAAGCTTTCCGTTTGTTCATCTTCCTTGGGCTTTGTATGCACATTTTCATTTGGTTCCCTATCCTTAGGGCAGTGATTTTCAATACTGATGTGTGGTGAGAGGATCTTAGGTGCCTTGTGAAAATTAAAGGCTCAGTGCCTGTAACTCAGTGGCTAGGGCGCCAGCCACATACACTGGAGCTGGTAGGTTCGAATCCAGCCTGGGCCTGCCAAACCATAATGACAACTACAACCAAAAAATAGCCAGGCGTTGTGGTGGGCGCCTGTAGTCCCAGCTACTTGAGAGGCTGAGGCAAGAGAACTGCGTAAGCCCAAGAATTTGAGGTTACTATGAGCTATGATGCCACAGCACTGTACTGAGGGTGACAAAATGAGACTCTGTAAAAAAGTTACTAATTATTTTCTAAAGAAGTTCAAAGCACAGTAAGTATATATTTTTATTTTTTTTTACTTTTTTTGGGGGGGGTCAACATAATTTAAGTGTGCTATGGAAATTTAACTACAGATTCAAGTGTGCCATGAGAGACAAAGGTTGGAAAACACTGCTCTGGGCCTTCACTATACCACCTTCCTTTGCTCTGCACCTTGAAACCCCACACTGGACAGCACTGCCTCCTACCCTTTCTGTAGCTTCCTGGCTCGCCACTTCTCATTCATCACAGAAACCCTGTCCTGTGTCCCATATTTCCACCTATTGAAGGACCAATAAACTCCTCCAGGTCCTCAAAAGTTAAACATAGAACGACTATATGTCGCAGCAATCCTACTACTGTGTATCTACCCTAAAGAATTGAAAACAGATTCTCAGATAATCCCTATACACAAATGTCCACAGCATTTTTTACGAAAGCCAAAGTGTAAAAAACCCAAACGTCTATCAGCAGATGAGTGGCTAACCAAACTGTGGGATGACCATATGAAGGAATATTGTTTAGCCATAAAAAGGAATGGCTTACGGATACTATCTCCTGTATCGATGCTGCAATGTGGGTGAACCTCAGAAGCATTGTTTTCAGGGAAAGATGCCAGACGCAAATGACCACTTATTCTCTGATTCCATTTGTATGAAATATCCAGGATAGATAAATCTGTAGAGATGGAAAACCCATTGGTGGTCGCTCAGGGTTGGGGGAGAGGGGTGGGGAATAATCACTAAGAGGTGTGGGGCTTTGTTTTAAAGTGATGAAAATGTGTCGGAACTAGATAGAGGTGGTGGTTGCGGCACATTGTGAATGTACTGAGTGCCACTAAATTGTCCACTTTAAAACTGTTGATTTTATGTATGTGAATTTTATCTCTAAAATGAAAAGCAAAATAAATAACTCTTTTGGAAAATAAGCTGTTGGAAGTCAGCAGGTTAAGTGTTCCTTCTCCTGACATAGTTGCCTTCTAGGGTGGTCATGTAAGAAAGAGCATCTTAAGTCAAAGGGATGCATTTGAAGGCTAAGCAAATGCTATAAGGTTTTACAGTTTACAAAATGTCTTATGTCCAACCCTTGTATGTCCTTGACTACTTTTTCTTCACTGCTCTTTTTTATTCCGTTAGTCACACTCACTTGTCACCTGGAATAATGTCACCCAACTCTGTGTTAGAATTCGATCCATTTACTTAGTCCCAGACAACATTTCCTAAAACTTCCTCTGGAAATATAAGCACGGTCTGGCTGCCTAGAGCATGGGTGCTGCCCCACCTGATGGTGCCGAAAGGCCCTCTGAGACAGTAAAGTGGTTTACTAGCAGGATTTTCTCAGTCCTTAGGGTCTGACCCTCCTCCTTAGGTCTTAAAGCGGTCCCTTAGAAGCCAGGGAAACCAAAGCTTACTTGGGCAGAGGTGACACATACCTTTAGTAGGAATCTCTTGTTTAGACACTTTACATGAATAACATAATGATTGGATGATATTGGCATTAGTTGTAATTTGTGGTTGTGATGGATGGAAAGGGAGTTGTAGAAAACAGATAGTGGGACATGTGTAGGTCAAGGGAACATTAAGGGGTTGATTAGCTGAAGTTCTTAAGAGCAGGGACTCTGGTATAACCACTACATGCAATGCTTTACATGGCACTTGGCATGGGAAAGGCCATTCAAAAATGTTAGGTGATTGATTTAGGTCATTTGTTCACTCATTTATTCATTTACATTTGGGGAAAGGATGGTCCTCTGAATGTGAACCCCTTGAAGAAAAACAGTGCCTTGTAGAATATCTGGAAGTGTCCTTGAGAGGCACTTGTTAAATGAACAACTGAGTTGAGTAGGGAGCATGCATCAGTTTTGGGGTCTGACAGCCCTGTGCTTCCATCCAGCTTGGCCATTGCTAGCTGCATGGTCCAGCTTTACAGTTTGCTGAGGGAAAAATTTAATAAATAGCAGTGATTAATTAATCAATTCATCAAATAATGATTAAATCTGAACAATGCACAAAGAACAACTAAAGACACTTCCTGTGGCAACTTAGCATTGTCCATTTCTGTGAACCTGGCTGAGTTTTCATGTATTAATTCGTCCCACAGCTGTTTATGGAGCTCCTACTTTGCATTGAGTGCCGGCAAGTTGCTGGAGAGTGGGAGCCGAGGACAGGAGACAGTCCATGCAGCCCATTCTTGCAAAAGTTTTCTGTGACTTTCAGCACTTACTTGGGGCGATAGCTCAAGGTGGACGTGAGGTCCAGAGTGCTTCCCATTTCTCAGTGAGGAAAAAACCCTGAAGCATGTTTTTAGGTGGGCAGGAAGAATCATGCAGTGGGAAAGGCAGAGGGTTGGAGAGGGAGGGGCCTTACCCGCAGGAGGGCTCTCCTGAGGAGGAGAGAGGGTGAGGGCAGGGTTGTGTTTTGAGAGGCTATTCTGGAAAGATAGAGAACACGAATAATGTCCATTTTGCGTAATTCTAGGGATGGGGAAAAAATTGCCCAAGGAAGGCAATTCTGTACAGAATTTTGTCCACACCTGCACACATACACACATGCGCGCACCATGGTATGGAAGTGCACAGTGCCACCACACACCAGGTGCACAATCTTTTTTTTTTTTTAGTAAAAATGTGACCTGGCAACTGGAGGCCAGCACCTCCTAGTGTCAAATACACCAGGACATCTGCTGCCTGAGGCCTGAGGCATAAGGAGGGGAGATGGAAACGCCTAGAAGAGAAGAGTGCAAAAGGGTAGGCAAACAGAGAGTGGGGCGAGGCAGGAAGTGGGGGGGGAGAGAGAGAAGGGAAGAGGGGACAGGAGGTCAGCACTACCAGAGACAGGGGTGAGCGGCTGTGACAGGGGGCCCTGGGACGCTGTACCCTGAACTAGCAGCTAAGCCTCTGCGTGGCAGGAAACCACTGTACCCGTACAGGTGCGGCCCAGCAGCAGGCTCTGCTCCGCCTGTGAGAAAGGAAGGGGAGGAATGGGGCCTGGCTATAATTAGCACCCACCAGCCTCAAAGGCTGCCTGTGCTTCAGGTTGGGCGTTCAGCGCCCAGTGAGTAAAAGCTTCAAAGGGCTGTGGAAGCCCAGCTACAGGTGGGGCAGTGTCTGGCCGTAGAGCACAGCCCTGCAGGCTGGTTGCCCTGGGCACAGCCCCAGAGACTGCAAGCCTGTGTTAGAAGGAGGGCGTCCAGAATTCCTTGACTATCATTGTCTGTCTGGGCAGCCGTCCTTCATGGCTGGCTTTCCCTGGCTCCCAGGCAGCCCCAGCCCGTGGGAGTGGCACCGCCTTGGCAGACGGTGAGCCTGGCTTTGGCAGCACAGCGAGGGTTGTGCTTTCCCAAGGATCGGTCTCCTTGGAGAGTCTAACGCCTTGGCACTTTCGCATTCTTCCCGCGGCAGCCCATCTTTGGCTTACTACTCATTTCCCACACAAGACATTTAAAAACTCTACAGTAAAATAAAAAGGAAACCCTTCCCAGAGCTCCTCTTCCCTTCTTCTTGTATGTGTCTGAGAGAGAGAGAATTTGGACTTTGAAAAGGAAAAGGTAGAGCCCACAATCATTTTTGTCACACCACCCAATGGCAGAAATCACATAAACAGGAAACGTCTGCCTGCTGCTCCTAGCCCCTTGTGGACTTGTTACACCTCAGCACTGGGTGGCATTTGCTCCATTCTTCCATCTCCAGGCAGCAGGACTCCTGTCCATGATGGGTAGTCATCAGAGCAGAGTCTTGTCTCTCCACAGAGGCCAAGTTCAAAGGCTCCTCCTACTCTGTCTAATCCAAAGCAGGTTCTTTACTCATCCCTAGTTAATTTCCTTGCACCTTTCCAGCTCTAATCCTACTTTCCCTCTGGTCATCCCAAACTTTGCTGGCTTGTCCCTTTGAATAAGAATTCTTCCTCCCCTTACATTTGTGAAACAAATGATTCAGCCTCGATAGCTTGGACCACCCATTAATTCACCACACATTTGTGTCTTACCAGTTGAGTGTCTTCTACTGTGCTAGGTGCCGGGGGGTGGTGGTGGGGGGCACCCATGGACAAAATGTAGCCTTGGAAACTGGAAGAACTCACATTTTTGTTTAAAGAAACACTAGAGAGAAAAATAGAGACATGCAGATAATTGGAATATGATGTGATAAGAGGCACAATACAGATACAATTTCTATTGCCTACTGAGTGCTTATCACGTGCCCAGGGTGCTGTGGACATTATTTCACTTAGAACTCAGGACACATCTGTGATGTGGGCATCATAATCAACTTGGGGTTAAAATCAAGTGACCTGCCCCCTTTGGCAAGGTTGCCAACCTAATGTTGAAGGGTAGATTTAGGATCTCAAAGTACGGAGACAAACGTAAAGTCATACCCTCGAGGTCACACATTAAGAACTAGGATCTGAACTCAGGCTATCTTGCTTCAGAGCCCACTTGTTTGACCACTATGTCATTCTGCTTTCCTGGAAGGATATGGGAATGCCAAGGAAGCAGGGTGTAGGAGGGTCTTCAGCAAGGCTGCTGTGTTGGAGCCGAAACCAAGAGATGTTTTGAGAGCCTCCCCCGGCAGGAAGCTCGTGCCTTCCTGGTTCTGACCTTGCTGTGGCTCTGGGCAGAGGCAGTTCAGTTTCACATCACTGACCCCTTTGTCAGCTTTCTTTCCACGCTGTGATAGGAGTAGAATACACCCCATACAACTCAAACAGTGGTCTGTTCTCAGAGGAATCACCTGTCAAAGCAGTTGTCCCGGAGATGATGGCCAGAGCTTTTCTCTGTCATCTGGCACTATCCTTCAAATTGTTGGGGGAGATGAGGATGCCTTGGGTGCAGGTGTCTGCTTATTATTTTTTTCTGGATGGTGGTGTGACCTGTACTGAGTGTAACACACAGGAATAATTCCTATTATTTTATTTTCAGCACCAGTTGTGTACCGTTAATAGCATTATGTGTTGTCAGAGAACACAATTAGAATTGGACCCGTGAGTTCTCTGTTTAGTTTAAATTGAGAACTTATCAACAGGAGGTCAGGATGCTGCTGCTGAGGGAATGTTGGACACAGGAAAATATTATTCATTTGTTTCTCTATGTTTTATAGGAAGTAGATATTAACCCTTCTATTTTTATTTTTTTTAAATAAGAACCTGCGATAGTAGCAATGATATAATGCAGAATTTAGATCTCTCAGGCAACATTTTTGAAATGATCAAGAATCTCAAAACTCCAGAGAAAGAAAAACTTACTAAATTTGAATTCACATCGGCAAGAGATGGGGGGGAGATGGTCTCGGGGAAGCCTGGAGTGATGGAGTAAGTGTCTTTGCTGCCCCGATTCTCCTTGTTTGTTTATTTTCTCCTGAGCAAGTCTCTCGTTTCTGTGTGTCCTGCTTTCTTTGTTAGTGAAGAGGTTAGTGTCTCCCTCCGTCCCACGTCTCCTCTGTGTGAACTGCTACCTCCCACTACAGCACCGGTTCTAGAGATATCCTCCCAAACTGACAATGTCATCATACCCGCCTTCTTCATCACTTCCCCACTGGGCGGCCCCCTGAGAACTGAAGGCTTCTGACAGGTTTCCCAGGGTTTTAGGCATCTGCTTCCCTCCTGTGCTTTCAGCTCACATCTCATTCCTTGGTCTCACACGTCCTGTTTTCTTATTAGCCCATAAGCCCTTCTTGCTTCCTTCTGCTCTGGGGCTCTAGTCATGTTTCTCCCCTTGGCGCAATGATCTACTTTCCCCTCCATGTGAACACCACCACCCTCTGTCCTGGATGGCCTTTGTCATGGCTGGAGTCCTTTCCTGGTGGTGTCTTCCTGTGTCCTCACCTCCTGTGACTGTCTCTGGTACTGGTGGTGTGTTTCTATGGGTTATGGTCCCCTAAAATTTGTATGTTAAACCCTCATATTAGTCAGGGTCTTCCAGAAAAGGAGAGCCAATTTCACATGTGTGCACACACACACACACCCAACCACACACAGAGAAACACACACACATACACACATGTGCGCATAGCCAGGTGGATATATATAGATATAGCTATGGATATATAGATGTGTGTAAGCAGTAGGATATTTATAGACACAGATACACAGGAGGGGGATTTTGTATGGGAATTGGATCACATAATCATGGAGGGCAAGAAGTCCCATGGCCTGGAAGCCAGGGGTGGAATCCAGTCTGGGTCCCAAGGCCTGAGGCCTGAGAATTAAAGGCGCAGATAGTGTAAGTCCCAGAATCCAAAGGTCTCAGAACTAGAAGTTTTGTTGTCCACAGGCAGGAGAAGACGGATGTCCCAGTCAGAAAGAAGGGAGAATAAATCACCGTTTCTCTGCCTTTTCATTCTGTTGACGCCCTCAGTGGACAATGCCAGCCCACACTGATGAGGGTGGATTTTCTTTACTCTGTCTACGGATTCAAATGCTAATCTCTTCCAGGAATACCCTTGTGGACACAACCAAAATATTGTTTACCAGCCATCTGTGCATCCCTTACTCTAATCAAATTGACACATATAATTAATCCCCCAAATCCTAACCCCCGTACCCCAGAATGTGACTGTACTTGGAGACAGGGCTTTTAGAGATGTGATGAAGTTAAAATGAAGCCGTAGGGACCCTAATCCCATCTGACTGGTGTCTTTATAAGGAGAAGAAACTTGGACATAAAAAAAGACACACTAGTCTTACAAGAAGTAAGAAGAAGAAGAGAATGCTTGTTTTTCCATATCATTGCCATTCTTTTTGTTTTAATTTTTCCAATTTAATAAGGGAAACTTTTGTTTCAAAAGTCTGTTCACTATTCATATTTTTCTTTTTGTGAATCCTTCATAGCTTTGCTCATTTTTGTGTTGCTTAACTTCTTATTGTTGAGTGAATGATATTTATAAATTAAGTTGTCTTTTGTCTTATGTTGCAAATATTTTTCCAGTTTGTGATCTGTCCTCTTCACATTGCTTACAACTTTTTGTTTTGTTACATTGATTCATTTTTAAATGTGGTCAAATTTATTGTCCTTTTCTTTTGTGGCTACTAGCTCATGGGTTTAAAAACATAATTGAGGTTTCTACATTGGTAGGTTAGGAAAAGGCAGAAAAACATTTTTGAGAACACTATCCCTCTGTTTTATAAAATTTGCTGTGATATCCTTGTGAACCAATTGGATAAATGAGGGTGGATGATGATGTTCATCAAAGTGCCTTTATCATTAACTTGAATGTACATGAAGCAAACTGATTCATGGATCTCTGTCAACCTGGATTCCCTGTCCTTGATGAAGATAAAAGATAAAATTCCCATCTTTTCATATATCAGAAAGGTCAAGGTGGCTTATTTAATTCCATGGTTAATAGAACCAACATTCAAGAAGAACTTGACAGGCCAGAATATTGAGTTAAAAAACCAACAAGTCAAATTTAAAAGAAACAAATCAAAGATTTGTATTTTTTAAAAGTTCAAGTTTACAAGGACAAATGGAAGGGCCTGGGACATCAGCTATTCATATAAATAACCTCAGCAAAATTCTAGCTCATCGTGAGTCAATGGTGTACCAGGATTACCAAGAAAGCAAACATGATCTTAGGTTCTTTCTATGCTACTCAAAATTATTAAATATTTTTTAAATTTTGAAATAATTATAGATTTACAGAGATTTGCAAAAAGAATACAGAGAGGTCTTGTGTACCTTTTCATGTGGATTTCCTCAGTGGTCACATCCTTATAACTACAGTACAATGTAAAACCCAGAAAGTTAGTATTTGTATACTCTACAGACCTTATCAATGATTCTGTGGTTTTTACATTACTCACTCGTGTATGTCTGATAGTTCCATGCAATTTTATCACAGGTACAGATTCATGTATTCTTAATTGTTATTTACTGGTAAGTAAAGTAAGAAAGAACAGAAAAAAAATTCATCTATATATTTCAAAAACATGAAGCATGGAATTTACATAAAGTGACAGATCCCAGGTACAAATGGAGATGTGGGGTGAGCTTGTGCAGAGTCCTCATATTGTCCCCTGATCATGCTATGTTTGTATTATCTCATTTAGTTTCCAAGGCTATGTTTAAGCTATAGATGGACAAATTATGGAATTGAAAGGAAATAGGAGTTTTAGTAATGACTTCCTAAGGTGCTTTGAAGGCCTGTCATATAATAAAAGGTTGTATTGTGTCATTCCAGTGTAAGAGAGATTGGAGGCAAGTACATGAAAACAAACTTTGAGCCAAGGAAACCTTTTTCTAACAAGGAGAGCTGTCAAACAGTGGAATTTGGCTGGCATGAGAGCACTAGGCAGAAATTATTCAAATGGGCAGAGTGACCACATTTTAAGAGATGCTTAGAGGGGATTCTTAAGCTAATTAAGTTTGGATTAGAAGACTCAAACACACTAGGAGTCTGCATTAGTAAATAGTATAAAGGAGCTGATATTTAAGAGGATAGGCTTTTGTTTGTACTCCCTAACGGGGGAAGGAAGAAGGGACGGGGGAGGGAAAAGACTAAAGAGAAAAGAGGAGGAGATGGTCCTAGTGGCACCTGTGTAGTAATGGCACAATCAAAACCGTTAAGAGCTTTAAATTTTTCTCTCCAGAATCTTTCCCATAAACCTTACAAAGAGCAATGATTTTATTCAGCTATACTGCCTGTTAGAAAGTAGAGGTTTGATAGGTATTTTGTTACTCTTTGTCATTCTTTTTTTTTTCTATCTCTTTTCTAAGTTGATAATAAATGTTTTACCCTAGACAATACCTTTTCTAGTAGGTTCCTGATACGGTTTTGAATGCTTTTTCTAATCTAACTTGACCTAGGCTATTTGCTGGTGAGTTTATGTGTGACTTTATGTGACGTAAGTTTGTGGGTGTTATTTGCATGTGTGTTTATGTGACACATTTGTCAATGGTCAACATCTATGGAAACTGGGGTGACAGAAAAGGGACTGTTGTCATTCCTGGAGACCTGGTGTAACTGGAGCCTGTGTCAGAGTGGATGGCTCTCCCATGAGGTGTAAAGGAGAGCATCTGCTCGAAAGGAAACTTAAGGGAAAGAAAAGTTGTCAGGTGTTTCCGTTTACATTTCATTTCCTTGAATGGGAGAGAACAGCCAAATGTAGAGTTTTAAGAAAACAGAGATTTCTTTATTTTTTCACATATCAAGAAGCAGGGAGGGTTCGGCCCCTATAGCTCAGCGGCTAGGGTGCTGGTCACATATACTGGGGCTGCTGGGTTTGAACCTGGCCTGGACCTAAACAACAATGACAACTGCAACAAATAATAGTTGGGCATTGTGGTGGGTGCCAGTAATCCCAGCTACTTTGGAGGCTGAGGCAACAGAATTGCTTAAGCCCAAGAATTTGAGGTTGCTGTGAGCTGTGATGCTACCTAACTCTACTGAAGGCAACATAGTGAGACCTGTCTCAAAAAAAAAAAAAAAAAAAAGAGAGAAAAGAAAAGAAGCTGAGAAGTAGCAATTGGTAGCTTTAGGTCAGTGGATCAGTGAGGTCAAGGCTGTGTTTCATCCATTTTCCTGTGGGTGTAAGAAGGCTGCTGCAGCTCATCACCATGTCAGTCATTTAGAAAGGGAGCAGGGAAAGAGAAGAAGGGGAAAAAGGAATGGTTCACATCAACTTTCATCAGGAAACACAAATGCCTTTCTAGAGCCTTCTCTAGCAGACTTCCTCTCATGTCTCGTGGGCCCGAATTTCCCCCCTACTTATCAATGGGATACGCAATTTTACTGACACATTTGTATAATGCTTTAAAAATATGAGAGGAACCAAGACAGAAGAACAGAGAGCTTTCTGTAACTTGCAAATAATGTAAGGGCATGAATCTATAAGGATGGACTATGGGTCTCGAGATTTAACTTGACATTTATTTAGAGAGTCCCCCTCCTATACTCATATATACCTGGCATTAAGAGAAGAGAGGAAGGAGGGTAAGAATTTTGGTAACCCTCTACTGAAATGAAATTATTTGCCATATAGGGTATGAAATTGGTAAAAAAAAAAAATGCTCCTTGTGTTTTTTTCTGCAGCCATTCTCTGGGAAAAAAATCAATTTCGAAGCAACTTCTTCATAGTCTCTCTATCTTTTATTGTAAACATGGCGAGATGATGTTCTTGGCTGTTGCATTCTATAGTCAAAGTGAGTTTAAGAAGATCTTCCCCTTCTATTTGAGAGTTGTATTTCAATAATTGAGACCAGAGCTTGACTCCTTGTGTTCACAATGCTACTAAATTAAATTAGGGATTTCATGGAAAAAACAATGAAAGCCCAAATTCTGTTATTATGTTATTTATTTAATATGTATGAGTATGCAGGTCTTTTAAGTGGTAATATAAAACAGACATTGCCTTCTTAGTCTCCAAATGTGTTTAGCAATGTAGGCCTGATTGTCCCATAGTCTGGCATCTGGCAAGGGAGGTTTGAATTAGCTCCTTTTTATAAATGAGGCAACTAAGGGACAGGAGAGTTAAGGAAGTTGCCCAAAGTTCTCCAAATACAGCTGAGATTCCAAGTGTATTTTCTCTCATCTGATATTTATCAGCCTTCCTCTTCATTAGAAAGATGCCTGAACTACTGGTAAGCTTCATAAAGGGAATAAAATAATGTGTATCTAGGTCCATAAATGAGGCACAGAGCGAAAAGATTGTTCTGTAAGGCAGGGGTCCCAGCAGTTTGCTGTTGGTACTCTGTCCCTCTGATTTAGTGTAGGTGTGAGACACAGTGATTTAGACGGCAATTTGTGTGACTGGTCTTGATAGCAACTGAGAGACTTTGTTGTGGAGCTGGAAGCTGTCTGTTACTGCTTCCCTACAAAAGGGGAATACCAGTTCCAGATATTTGTCCTTTTAGATGTCCACCTGCTCCTGGGCCCCTGTGGGCCCGTGGTAAGTCATTGCCCTGCAGCCACCACCCTGTACCTGGCCCCTTGGCATACACAGACCTGGCAGCCCTACATGGCCTGGGAGGACCCCGTCCAGGTCCTCTTTGTCACTCCCAGTTTCTGAGGGAAGACTGAACATTACCAAACGCGTAGGTGATGAAAAAAAGATGAAAAAGTACAAAAATTGGGTGGTACCTGTGGCTCAGTGAGTAGGGCGCCGGCCCATATACCAAGGGTAGTGGGTTCAAACCTGGCTCTGGCCGAACTGCAACAAAAAAAATAGCTGGGCATTGTGGCGGGCGCCTGTAGTCCCAGTTACTTGGGAAGCTGAGGCAAGAGAATGGCCTAAGCCCAGGAGCTGGAGGTTGCTGTGAGTTGGGAAGCCATAGCACTCTATCAAGGGCAACAAAGTGAGATTCTGTCTCTAAAAAAAAAAAAAAAAAAGAAAGAAAAGATATAAAAATCAAGGTGCCTTGAGTGGACATATTTGTGGCCACAGATGAACTCATTTTTCTTCCTTTCCATCCCGTCTAAGGGACCCGACTCTGCAGTCTACCGCCAAGTTGCCCTTTTCCTCTTCTCCTGGTTCTCATCCCTCCCAGTGAGGAGGAACTACAGACAGGTGGATAAACAAGTAGAGAGCCAGGGAGTGAGCGCTCACTTCACATTCAAAGGCTTTTCTTTATGGATGGCAAAGGCTGGTTTTCCTAGATTGTTTTTGAATGTTGTCAGTTTGGATGGATATTAACAGCACTGGTAAAAATAAGTCTAAAGTAAACAGAAAGAATTTCTTTTACATTCTTGGTTTCATCTCCACGTCTCTAGTGTGACACTCTGCAAGACAAAGCATGGTTTATTTATAGACACACATATACACCTCTATAACACTCCACCTGTGTGTTTAGGCATTTGATGTGCGCACACACAACTCAGAGTTTGGGATATAATGCTGTTGAGAGTGCTGGAGTAATGAACTGTACTTAGCCTTATCCATTTGTTTTCAAGCCCCCCTCCTCCTTTAGGTAATTTAGCCATACCTCTCCTGTACCATCAAAATGGACATGCTCTTGGTCATGGCAAGTTCTCCTTGGGAAATCACACCAAGGAAATCATTTAAAAGACAGAGAAAGTTATGAAATACATCAATGTATTTTTTTAAACATACAGAAGTAATTTTTATTATAGTTTACAAGCCCTTTGCACACATATTGTCTCATTTCACCTTTGCAACAACCCTGCAGGGTAGGTGGCTTTATTTTTCCTTTTTATTTCATAAATGAGGAAATAGGCCGAGAGAGAGTATGTGGTTTTTTTAAGGTTGCAGAGTTAAGTGAGTGGTAGAGTTTGGAAAGTTGCGCTTAGTTGGGAAAGTGGGGAAACTCAATCAAGAGGTAGAACACATTAAAAAAAATCCATAAAAAGGCACATAAAAGTACATGTGTTTTAAAAGGGAAACAGGAAATTCAGGTCTTTGTGCCCAAATTTAGTGTGACTTTATCATACAATTACCATTCCCCAGGGGAGGAACTTTTTATTAACCTTTAGTGTACCAACTTAATGAACATCATGGAGTCATCACATACCATAATTATGGAGACTATGAGGCAGAATGGAAAATTGTTCATGGTAGGATTTACCTTACTATAGAAAAAAAGTTGTATCTATATGATAATTATAAATGTACACTATACATATGTACATTTAAGGATAAAGATTGGAAGGGAACATAGAAAAGTAAAAATAGTTTTATTGAGGAGATTGGAACTCAGTTTTCATATTTTCTTTTCTTAAGAAAAGGATTAACAATTAATTAAAAATTTAAATACTAATAAAAAAAACATTTATTGAGCACAAGTATTGTTCTAAGTTCTTTTTATCCCTAGTTCCATTTAATCATAACTCCATGGGGGTAGATACTATGTATTATAATTTCCACTTTGTAGATCAGAACCTCAAGTCTTAGAAAGGTTAAATAACTTCTCCCATGTTATAAAGCTAGCAGTCAAGAAAGAGAAGACTTAGATTTTTACTGTACTTCTTCCTACCCCAGACACCAGCAATCCTTCAATGTGTGTCCTATAATATGGGCAGTATGTCATTAAAATGTCCAACCCATTTTACATGCTGTGTTTATCCAAACTTTTTTATTCCGATTTATCCAAACTTTTTTGTTCTGATTCTGAACTTTAGTTGATTGACAGACATTAGCCAATTACAGAGAGTGTAATTAGAATTCTTTGTGGACCATCCAACCTTTTTTTTGGTTTATTTTCCTCTGGAAGAATAAGAGTTGTCTTGGGCCACACATTAAATACAGAAACAGGAAGGAAAGCTAATTAGCAAAGGAAAGGTCTCTGTGTATTTTTTGTGACATCCCACACCACAGATTAAAAAAAAAATACTCCTCACAAAATTAGCATACAGCTGAGGGGGCCACAGATTGGACACACCTGACTAGTAGAGAGTTACAACCTCTTTTGCAAAGCAAGGGTCTAGAATAGCAGAGGCTCCTTTGAGGGATGATCCTGTGTGTCCTGCCAATATTTGGCTCTCTATAGGCTTAATGGTGGCAACAGAGGGGTGGGGAAGGTGTGCCCTCAGGCCATACATGGTCTTCCAGATCCCCAACCGTAGCCCCCTGATGGAACTCACGCTTCACAGAACAAATGTCTTTATTAAAAGTATTTGTTCTGTAAAATTTGGGTTCAGTTGAAAGGTCACACTCAAGGATCAAGAAGGCCACATGTGGCCCCCAAGGCTGCAGGTGCCCCAGGCCTTTTGTTAAACTTCCAAGAAGGCTGGTCGCCAGGGCCTGTAATCCTACCAATCTGGGAGGTTGCAGGAGGTGGACTGCTGGAGATTAGGAGTTTAAGACCAGATTGAGCAAGAGCGTGACCATGTCTCTAAAAATAGCTGGATGTTGTGATGGGCGCCTGTAGTCCCAGGCAATCTGGAGGCTGAGGCAAAGGATCGCTTGAGCACAAGAGTTTGAGGTTGCTGAGAGCTATGATGCCATGGCATTCTACTGAGTGCAACAGAGTGAGACCCTATCTCAAAAACAAGAAAAAAATCTTTTTGAAGAAAGGCAATATTTTGTTGCTCCTGATCTGAACTGGTAGGATAAGTGCCTCATTTCTATATGTCACTTTGTTCAAGCTTTGAGTCTTTTTTCCATGAAGGAAAATTGTCCTTTCCCTGCAGAAAGAAGCACTGTGAGTGTCTTGGTTCTAATGAGGCTGGGATTTTCCAGTGGTGTGGGCTTCTTTCTCAGATTCAACTAAGGAACCTGTTGTAGAAATCTTCCTTGCTGCAGGTTACAGCCTAGATAGTCTGTGGGAACAGACTGCTTTTTGACAAAGAGGTTAACAGAAGGTTTTGGAGTATGGAATGCATAGCTGAATTTTCACATGGCCCCCCATAACAGAGCTGGCTCCAGGTACCTCCCCTTTACTGGATGGGGGTTTTAATCTGTAGCCTTCAGTTCCCTTATTCCTTACCTTTCTCACTTCCTCTCTCTGTGCACTGGCTGTGGGTCTTTTTGATTAATGTCCTATCTTTCTTGCTTGGGTGTCCCTATTTTCTGAATTAAGCAAAATTGAATCACCCCACTTTGTCCCTCCCTTCCCCAATTTCATTTACTGCTCTGAGTTCTTTTAAATCTTGGAATGCGTTCTTATCTCAAGGCTTTGATTCTTCCATGTGAAAGTGGGTGCAGTACTGATTTCCTTTAGCAATATGCCACTATAGCTCTCCTCTTCCCAGCATAAAGATTAACTAATCAGTGCTCTCAAAACCTCTTGACCTGTGGGGACAATTAGTAGTTGGCCAACAATAGGAAGGAGAACAAAAATGATTCTTATTCTTCTCATAAATGTCTTCGAGCCTCAAAGTGTATTTCTTGCCATCAGCTAGGATACAGAATAGGGGAGGAAGATAGGAGAGGGGAGATTTTAAGAAGAAATCCCTCTTCCTCCTTTGTGAAATTCTCCATCAAGGACTTTAGTGTAGGTTCTTTAGGGGATAAATTATATGGGGCCAGCTTTGTCTAAGGACATGAGTATGAGCTTGATTCTAATCCTGCTAGAGGATTCAGACCTTAGATATACAGTGAGCCAACCCGTTTGCTTTATATATAGTGAGCGAACCCATTTGCTTTACAGATGTGAAAAGTAAGGCAGAGAAATGTTAGATTATCTCAAGGTCACACAGGGCTAGATTGGTTTGTTCCTTGACCTGTCCTTGATATCTCTATGAGATGAGATGTCTGCTTACCTTGCAGGTCTTATGAGAATGGGTTAGACATACCGCTGGCCAGTGTTATGATGATCAGTGTCTGCATGAGGCTTTCTAAATGAAGTGGATGTTATTTGCTGTAATGAGCTCAGCTGGGATGTGGAAGAAAGATAGACAAACCACTATTGTGCAAAAGTGCTCTTTAGTACATTTAGAGAAAATGAGATGTAGAATAATCATTTATTTTCAGAGAGAGTCAACAGAAATTTGATTTAAACAAACACTCCATGATGTGTTCACCGTAGCAAATTTTGTAACTTTAAGTTTTATAATTTCATTACTAAGCTATTTGCATCCCTCCCCTGGCTGTCTGAAAAACTGTACATTGGGTGGAAATTTTTTGTGGCTAGGTCCTGTCTAGTAAAGAATGGATAGAAACACAAGGAAGGAAGGAAATCTCATTAGCTGCCCCTGAGTTATTGTTGAACAGGAAGCAATGTAAGCACGTTCCTTCTCCAGTTTGCAAAAGAGTTGCATGTTTCTTTGTATTGTAAAATTGTGAAAAAGAAAGGCAGAATGACCTTATTTTCAAAGTTGTATGGAACCACCAAGAATAGCTGAGGGTGAAAGAAATGCTTTCCCAAGTTATTTCTAAGCATGCTGTAGATGAGGCCACTCGCGATTTTAGCATCTTCCCTATATTTAAGTTTTACATTTTCCTCTGCTCTGAGTTGGTTATTGTTTCCTTGGAGTCCTGGGTTCCCAAAGTTAGAGAAAGGACTTGAAACCCTAGCATGGAAAAGAAAGACATGGTATGCATCTTAGTTTGCAGTTCTGAGGTGGTAGGTAGATTCTAGCCTCAGGGCTGAAATGGATCAAATTAGTTTTACTCACGTCCATACAATGCCACACGTCAGTGAGCCTGGCAAACATATTGAGAAGACTCACAGTTCTGGAACAGGAATGAAGACATTTAAAAACACTTGTCCTCAGCCTGTCTTGAAATGTAACTCTTGTTACTGAATCATAAGCGGACTTCAACCTTCATGTCAGTCACATGATTATCTTCACCCTGTTCTGTGCTTTTGACTCTGATTGCCCCTCACTCTGTCTCTCCATGGATCCTAGTCCTAATCATCTTTCAAGAATGACCCTGGTTTCCTAGCCTCCACTACTCCAGCTCCCAATGTCTTAGACTATAAGGAAGTGTTCATTCTCAAAATTCAGAGAGTGTCTATTTGCCATACCACTGGATGGACTGAGATATTTGCTTTTAAATGTTTTAGGTGGTTTGCAATTCATTCCATATGCATTGCTTACCTCCCACCCTAGAGTGCAAGTGCCTAGAAACTATCTTCCTTAATGCAGCTGATTTTAGTAGTTGGGGGGGACTTCTAGGATGCAGTCTGTGCCCAATCAACAGTTGTTGAGTTGTATTAATATAGCACATGTGAGGATGTCTTATTTCCTTTATCAGTCATAATCTCTCTACGGGCAAATCTTGTAGAATCTTTTAGTATTTCATCTTTTTTTTGTTATGCCTTATACTCATTTGATACTTAATAAATACAAAAGGTGCCAAAAATATGTGTATACATTTTAAGAAAGAAAAAAAACTTATTAAAAGTGTAATACTGAATATAGACCGATAACAAAAGACGAATACAAGTTTGACTTCTGCAACTCCAAGAGGTGCTCAAAGTATATATATAGTATATAATACATGGATAACATCTCTTATAATGTGTATACATTTTTTGGCATACCCAGTGTCTGTTACTTGAGATTTTTAGAGAGGTTATTTATCTTCAGTTTTCCTCTCAAATCTCTAGGTCCTCATCACCCTGTGGACATTGATGGCACTTTTGGTGGAACTATTTTCACAGCTACTACTGATTATTTATAGTATTTGTGGGTATATGGGATTATTTTTGGATATTGTTGCCTTTCCTTTAATACTCATAAATTTGTAAAAATTATTTCCAACCCAAGAGCTCATTATGCACTTTTTCATCCTTCAAACACACAGAATGCAAACAATAGTACAGGTTGTCCCAAAAGTCACCCCTAAAGTTGATATACATAGGGAAAATGGGAAATTGTAGCTAATTGTACCTTTATTTACAAAAACATTCATTACTTTGAGAAGCATTCTTCATTGCCTCTTTGGCTAAGATCAAGTGCAAAATATTCCTTACAAAATTTTACAAAGAGGTGACCAACACATAGAGAATATTTTGGGATAGTTTTGTAAAATTTTATAATGAGCATTTTGTGAATGAAAGTACATTTAGGTACCATTTCACATTTTCTCTACGTATGGCAACTTTAGTGGTGACTTTCAGGACACTAGGTATTATTGACCTATTTTTTACCCTACTTCCTTATGAAACTACATCACATCCTTAAACCGTGTTTGGAAATGAATGGGGATAAAAATATTGAATAAAAGTATTCTGAAAGCACTAACTTATATAATCTGAAACAAACATTACCATGGCCAACTTCCTGTTTCCACTTCTTTTTCCCTACTGGTGTGGCTCTGTAGCTGTCCTGCTGTCTAGCTGTCCAGTGGTCCACTTGGATTATTCTTCTTCACCATGTAGGGTCATGAACACTCTGCCTAGAGAACTTAAAAAAAAAAAAGCCTCTTCTTAAACTAATAGAGGCCATTTACAGCATACCGACAGCCAATATCGTATTGAATGGAGTTAAACTGAAATCATCTCCACTTAGATCAGGAACTAGGCAAGGTTGCATTGTCTCCATTGCTCTTCAACATTGTAATGGAAGTTTTAGCCATTGCAATTAGGGAAGAAAAGGTGATCAAGGGTATCCACATATGGTCAGAAGAGATTAAACTTTCACTCTTTGCAGATGATATGATTATATATCTAGAAAACACCAGGGATTCTACTACAAAACTTTTAGAAGTGATCAAGGAATATAGCAGTGTCTCAGGCTACAAAATCAACACTCATAAATCTGTAGCCTTTATATATGCCACTAATAGTCAAACCAAAAAAATAGTCAAGGACTCTATCCTTTTCACATTAGTACCAAAGAAGATGAAATATTTAGGAGTCTACCTAACAAAGGGTGTGAAGGATGTCTATAAAGAGAACTATGAAACTTTAAGAAAAGAAATAGCTGAACATGTCAACAAATGGAAAAACATACCATACTCATGGCTGGGAAGAATCAACATTGTTAAAATGTTGATACTACCCAAAGCAACATATAACTTTAATGCAATTCCTATCAAAGCTCCATTATCATATTTTAAAGACCTCAAAAAAATAATACTTTGTTTTATATGGAATCAGAAAAAACCTTGAATAGCCAAGACATTACTCCAAAATAAAAACAGAGCAGGAGGAATCACGCTACCAGACCTCAGACTATACTATAAATCGATAGTGACCAAAATAGCATGGTACTGGCACAAAACCAGAGAGATAGATGTCTGGAACAGAATAGAGAACCAAGAGATGAACCCAGCTACTTACTGCTATTTGATCTTTGACAAGCCAATTAAAAACATTCAGCGGGGAAAAGATTCCCTATTTAACAAATGGTACTAGGTGAACTGGCTGATGACTTGTAGAAGGATGAAACCTGACCCACACCTTTCACCATTAACTAAGGTAGACTCTCACTGGATTAAAGATTTAAACTTAAGACATGAAACTATAAAAATACTAGAAGAAAGTGCAGGGAAAACTCTTGAAGGAATTGGCCTGGGTGAATTTTTTATGAGGAGGACTCCCCAGGCAATTGAAGCAGTATCAAAAATACACTAGTGGGACATGACCAAACTAAAAAGCTTCTGCACTGTTAAGAACATAGTAAGTATAGCAGGCAGACAGCCCTCAGAATGGGAGAAAATATTTGCAGGTTATGCCTCTGACAAAGGTTTAATAACAAGAATACACAGAGAACTCAAGTGTATTAGCAACAAAAGGACAAGTGATCCCATCTCAGGATGGGAAAAGGACTTGAAGAGAAATTTCTCTAAAGAAGACAGGCGCATGGCTTACAGACATGAAAAAATGCTCACCATCCTTAATGATCAGAGAAATGCAAATCAAAACTACTTTGAGATATCATCTAACTCCAGTAAGATTAGCCCACATAACAAAGTCCCCAAACCAGAGATGTTGGCATGGATGTGGAGAAAAGGGAACACTTCTACATTGCTGATGGGAATGCAAACTAATACATTCCTTTTGGAAGGATGTTTGGAGAATACTTAGAGATCTAATAATAGACCTGCCATTTGATCCTGTAATTCCTTTACTAGGTATATATCCAGAAGACCAAAAATCACATCATAACAAAGATATCTGTACCAGAATGTTTTTTGCAGCCCAATTCATAATTGTTAAGTTGTAGAAGAAGCCCAAGTGCCCATCAACCCATGAATGGATTAATAAATTGTGGTACATGTACACCATGGAATATTATGCAGCCTTAAAGAAAGATGGAGATGAGTTTTCTGGCGCCAGTGCGGGAAATGGCGGAGGCAGTACTCGAGTCGGTGCTGTTTGTGTGTCTAGGTAACATTTGTC